>VFFE01006856.1:481279-565949 GCA_008921705.1 Burhinus oedicnemus
TTTTTTTTTTTTTTTTTTTTTTTTTTAGGCAAAACGGGGGTGGTTTGGGGTGGAAGGAAAGAAAACAGAAGCGTCCTTCGCGGGGTATGGGGTGCCCCGGGAGTGCTGCGGTGGCAGCTGGTGGAGCGGGTGCTTCCCACAGCTGACATCCCCAAAAGGATGCATGGTTAGTGTTACGTAAACTGCAAGGCTCCACGAAGCTTTACGCCGGCTTTAGGGTGGCCCGGGCTCAGCCCTGTGGGTTTTGGTGCAGTCGGGAGCCTCCTCTTCACTTTTCCGATCATCTCTGCTGGTTGTGTAATAGTTAGGAGGCAGCGTTTATCCCTGCTCTTGGTTGCAGGCTGTGGTGACCGCTGAAGGCAGGCCGGTCCATTCGCTTTTCTGTCTGTGATTCCTGTCACTTTCTGCGCTTCTTCCATCCAAAACCATGCGAGAGCAGTGATTTTCAAAAGATCGCCTAAAATACATTTTTTGTGGATTAATACGGGATTAGTAAAATCAATTAGCAAAGAGGGAAGCAAGTAGCAATTTATCGATGCTAACGGGTAGTATTTATGCTAGATGTACATCTTCTCCTCAGTTATGCACTTTTTGGATGCTGTTCTTGCCCTTCTCTTATTGATCACCAGCTCTGTGCCAGTCCTTTGCCATGTTGCTTGCGTTGCATTGCTTTATTTGATGGATTATTCCCTGTACTTGCCTCTGACTCCTGTCAAGGTGTTTCCCTCCCAGGAGTGCTGGTGCTGCGGTGGCACTGTGTGGGTTGGATGGTGGTGGTGGTGCAGCAGGTGGTTTCCACCTGCAGTTAAAGCCCTGGTGTGGCAGGGAGCAGGGTACCTTTGCTCACAGTGCAGGTCAGCCTGACACTGGGTGGTGAAATCTCTGTGGTTATCTCCTTTTTGGTCCTGTATTGGTCTCATACCTGCTTTTTTCTTTTTTTTTTTCTTAGTCTTAGTCTATTCTGTTTCTCCATTCTGTCTCTGTGAGTTTTTTCCCACCTTCATTTCTCACAAGCATCCACCCTAACAGATGCCAGCCCCTTCTTTTTGCCTTCTCCTTTCTTGCCCTCCTTCTTTTTTTTACCTCGTCCTTCAGGTCACCTTTTCTGTTCTGTTCCTATCAGCTCCTTTCCTGTGCCCTATTTCTCACTTTCTGTTCCCTCAAGTACCCCCATTCAAGGTAGTTCACTACCTGCTCCCTCTCCCTCTGGAGAACTGCAGTCCCCACCTCCCTCTGCTTTCTCTTTTCTGTATCTTTTTGCTTGGCATTTTCTCTTTCCCTCAGAAGACTGTGTACTTACCTTGGATTCCTACCGTCTCTGTTTGCTGCTGTCTGTTCATGTTTTCCATCTTATTATCCTGTTTAGCCAAGAGATAGCATTTCTCTTTCTTTTTCACTGTCTGTACATGTGAATATCCTCTCTTCTTCTACCAGTTTTGCCTGTTTAAACTTACATTTATGTCTTGAACGAGCTCTCTTTTTTATCAGGATCCTTCATGTAAGATGTATTGCTATCTAATAAAATCCTCTCTCTGTCCTCCTCAGTCCCACTAACATTTTCCATTGTATCATGCTTGATCCTGATTTCCAGTTCTTCTTCTTAAAACCTATTACTCAGTTCCTCCTTTCCATTAGGACTAGTTTAGAAACTGAGAAAGAAAAGGGAATTGTCTTGTATTTTGACAGTACAAGGAACAAGCCGCTGGGCTGGTGTTCTCTGTCTCCTCTCTTTCTCTCTCTTTGCCTATTGCCTCTTTTCTCTCATCTTCAAGATCACAGTTTAAGAATTGCACTCTTCCTCCTCAGCTGTGACCTGCATCTTCTCTGCAAACAGCAAGTCAAAGGTAGGGCAGGGAGCAGGAGCTGCTGATGGCAGCATTTAAATGATACTTTTCCCTTCAATATTCCTAAGATGACACAGACGGATACATTATCATGTTTTATTTTTTCCATATTCCTCCCTAGAAATGGTCTTGTCAGAGGTATAACATATATTTTCCTCTAGGCCATTTTTGAATGAGTATTTTTGCTTGATATCAGTGCAGTATGAACATAATGCCAACTTTTCATCTTTGAGCTCTTGTAAAAGCATATAAACAATTGAAATGAATAGCACAGCCAGAGTTTGAAATAATGCTTTAGAGATCTTGATGAAGCGGAGGAAATTGTATCCCAAAAGTTGCTGATGCTGGAGCCAGTGACATAATGAAATATGTCATTTTCACCAAAGCTATTAGCTAATCACTTTTTCAAATGTTTATTATGTTCTGTTCCCAGACTGGCAATGCTGAGGGTCAGTTGTTTATTTTAAGGAGTTTGTAGGACCAGACTAGTTTTATAATAATAATTACATGAAAATTGTATCCAGGTAACATCTTGAAATTCAACATTACCTTTCCCTAAGAAGTATCTGATGAGACAGGATTGAATTTATAACTGAACAACAGCAGTCAAGGTTTACGTCATATCCTGCAGTTTAAAACCCATTTATTGCTCAAAAATTATTCAATTAATCAGATTATTAATCCCAAAGTAGTGTCTTACATTTTGCCTGATAGTGATGTCGGTATTGCTGGTACCACCTGAAAATGAAGAGCACAGAGTTATAAATCCTTGGTTTGAAAGCAGCAGAGAAATTGCCACATGGTAGTCCTTGAGGCTGTCCTTGCAGGGTGCCCAGATCATCTGAATGATTTTGCACATTCCATTCATCTTAGCAGGCAACACAGCTCAGATTTGTGTTTGCTTTTTTTATCTAATCACTATGTGGTTGATGGCCTGAGTGTGCTGTATACTCTTATACAAGGAATCCCCAGCGACATGGGGGCACGAGGGGAAGTACAAGTACTGATAGCAGTCCTTCCTAATTGGGTCAAAAACACCCCCGGGGAAAAAAATGATTTTGTGTCCTTGATGCACTGGAGAATTCTTCCATTCTGTGGGTCTGATCCGGAATATGAGGACAGCTTTGCTGGAGAGCTACTGTAGGAATTACAGGGGAGCCAAAAAAAAGAGGTAGGAATTTATGACTCAGAAGGCTAAAGACTTTGGACTTCTACTTCCAGAGTAGGGTAACACTGGCAACTTAGTTCTCTTCTCTCCTCATATAAACTGATGAAAGCAACTACAGAGCTCCTGAATATTGATTCTGGTTCCTGCCTACCTGATCGATAAAGGCATTATTGTATGGTAGGCATAATAAAATGCAGTCACATTGCTACTGTGCCCTTGTAGTGAAAACCGGGCTGGATGAAATAAATCTTTCCCTGTATGGATATATTGCCATACCCCAAAGCATTCTAAAACTTTAAGGCGTAGAGTGAGACAATAAAAGGTAAGGAATTTGATTTCCCATCCTGTAAGGTCTGAATATCATTCTTTTGCAATAGCTTTCCACTGAATATCATAATAATGAAGGCAATCAGGCAATGCTCCTAACCACCAGCTCTATAAATAAATATCTGCCTAATAAATCAGAGCAAAAAGGGAAACATGAGCTACTGAGTGGTTAGGTCAATTGTTTGCTTTTACGTAAAATTATAGTGGTTGTAAGGGTAAAGATAGGAAAACACTACTGCATTGCCAGCAAGGAGGGTATAAACTGCTAGGTCTACTTTGATGGACATTATCTACAGATTCACCAGGGTAAATGTGTTAGCTGTAAAAGGAAGATCAGAATTTAGCCTATTGTGCTTGCTAAATTTTTCAGATTCCTGTCCCTATGTGTGCTGGTACAAGAAATATCACTATCAACTTATAGGAAATGTCTTATAAGTTGTTGAATGGTTGAAATGCCTCTCGACTCAAAACAGCTGCCGATTTTCCGACCTATGAATATTAAAAATGCAACCCATGGAAAGTGCACAGTGCGACAGATCTGAGATAGATTCACACAGGATTGGTCTTGGGTCTGCTGGTTTCTAAGAGGTTTATCGCCTGTGTGTCAGCGAAGGAAGCAATTTAAACTCTGCTCTATGTATGCATTTTAAGTATCAACCATAAAACCATTCAACCCTACCACATTACATGTGTGCATTGACATTTAGAGTTGGGAAGTGTGTATTACATTTTGTGAGCAGAATGATTGACTTTTATATCCGCTCTGCACTCTCTTTGGGTTATCCTGAAGGCAGGATTCACTGGAGATCAAGGCCCAGCGTATTTTTGACACTGTTTTCATCTAAGATGACTATCAACGAAACGATGCTTTACTGAACTGTTGGTGGTTTTGGGTCTTACTAAAAACTCAGCATCATGAGCCTGCTGTAGGATATGTAGGGTTGCCATCACAGCACTTTTTCCCCTCTACACCCATCACAGTATTTACCTGTCAGGGCAGTGTTCTGGCAGCTGCCTGCATGGATCAGATAGGGGGATCAGGAGCGAAGTCTGTGTCTTTTTCTGCTGTTCTCCTCCTATGCTGGGGCAGTGATAATTTGCCCCTACGCCGGAGAAGTCATGCCGTGGCATTGTTACTAGGACTAAGGAAGCCTCAAAAGAGTATTATATTACTACCAATCTGTTTAACCGTGGCCTGTGTTATCCAGATTTCAGAGTTTCCTAGCTTTGCCTTACATATTGTCTTGCATATCTAGGAAATGGATCCGTAAGTCTATAGACAGCAAGATTGTAGCCTTTTTTTTCTAGCATCACCCAGGAAATAGCTCAGGTACCCACAGTTACAGGGTGTTAATTTCAGGGAAGAGGCAGACCAAACAGTATGGGAGATGCATAAACAACACTTTTCCTGTATCGGGACTTTATACGCAGAAAAGAAGGAGACGGCAGAGAGCTAACCTGAAACCCAGGAGGATGTCCTGCAGCAGGACTTGTCAGCAGGGTGTTTCAGTGTCTTTAACTGTGCCCAGCCCCACCACAGAAGCAGACAATACAGGACCTGGACTAGCATGGTTGTCTCTCATTATAGAGCAAGGTAAGAGTCATAGGCTGCCATGGACACAGGGAAGACCTGACAACATGAGGTAGCATGGGGAGACTGATCTCTTTAATAGCACAAGGAAATTAAATTAGCTTTCCCTTTCATGCTCTGGTTTTGAAAGAACAGCACACTGAGCTGAAACTTGCCTGGCTTGAATGCAGAATTTGCATGTGTGTGTTTGTCCAATGCATCTTCCAAAGTGTCTTATTTCTGCCTTTTTTTTTTTTTTCCCCCCCTACCAGAAAGAAACACCACTCGCCAATGCTGCATTTTGGGCTGCAAGAAAAGGAAACCTGGCTCTCCTCCAGCTGCTGCTGAACAGTGGGCGAGTAGATGTGGACTGCAAAGACAGCGTATGCACACAATGCCCCTACGCCCACAGCACTGATTTTACATTGCTTTCCATAGTCCTCTGCACCGAGAGTGTGGCAGGGATCTAACACAAGACATTTGAGAGTCTTATGGCACTTAGGAATGATTTAAAACCTTCCTTTGTCAGGAAGCAAGTTTGAAACTCCAGATAAAATAGCGCGATGATTTACATCAGTGGCAAGGGGTTAGGAATTTGCCAGCACTCAAAAATGTGTCTTACACAGTTATTTGTGGCGCTGACATTAAAAACACAGATCCTAGCACCTCAGGCTTCTCTTTGCAGGGAAATGTCATTGTAGTAATAGATCACAGTGAGGAGTCGACTCAACTGAGCCCAAGCAGCAATGATTCTGTCAGCTAGCAGAGCTCCTCATAATTAGTTTTCAAAAAAATAACCCTGGACCACAGTTTTCATTAAGACAAAGTAAAAATTTGCATTTGATATGCAGCTGTTCCCACCCTGTGTGGCATGCAGCATCCCACACCCAGCAGTGCTGTCGGTACTGCTGGCCTCCTAACTTATTCCTCCCCCCGACCCCAGTATCTCCTGGACTTGGCACCAACATGAAGGCACGATACAATTTCCAAGGAAAGCGGAGCCCAGACACATGACAGAAAGATTTCATGGGGATTTCCTTGCTGTAATTGGCATGGGTTGATATTAGGTTTGAGATTAGAAATGGGCTGAAAACACAGATAATGGGTATATCTTGCTATTCTGCCTACAACATATGGAGAGAGACTTGATTGTACTAAGCTATGGCAAAAAGCAGGGGAAAACCAAGGTTTAGAAGTTCCCAGGTTTCTTTGGTGCTGGGAGTGACTTACTGAGAGTCATGCCTGTGTCATATAGGGGCAGTGCCACTTCCAGCCAGAAACATGAACCTGCTGCAGCTCCTCTTGCTTTGAATGTCTTCAAAGTGCAAGAGATTTTCTAAGCCCATTGACTTTAACCTGTCTTTTAATTTTCATTTCATTTTTGCCCCGTAGGCAAGTAATTTTCCTGCAGTAGTACTGGAGCTGATGCTATGAGTGTCTGACAGGGAGGGACGGATGTTCAGATGAGGGCACGAAGTAAACAGGACAGAGATCAATGTAAAGAAATAAGGTCCACTACTGCTCATTTTTCCTCAAAATAAGGCTAACCTTGATCAAGAATTTTTACAATAAGTTGTAAAATATCCTGACTTATTAATTACAACAGGTATACACATTTGCTAGACTAAAATATTTTTGTACAATTAAGGCTGCATGTGTCTTTTTTGTAAAGTCACACATTCCTTCTTTAGATTGAACTGGTGCGTGCAAATGTTTTAGAAGGGTGAATTTCATCCTTATGTATGTGGTTCCTGTATGTTGTCCGTACACCACATACATATAACCTAAATCTTATTTGGTTCGCTGGACCAGTGACCTTATGGGGTACTGAGGGAACCCGAACAGGTAGTTCTGGTATGGAAAGACCTCTCATATAATGTGAAGAGTCACAGAGGGAGTTTGTTCTCATCGTTTGGATAGGGAATTAGTATTAAATCACCCAGACCTTACTCCTGACTGACTCACAATTAAGTGACTCAGCTAAGTCACTCAGCTCCTGTGTCTAAGGTTGTCTAAAGTTATTCTTCTGGAAAAGATGCAAAGATTTTTGAGATTCTCTGGTAAAATGCTGTGTATAAATGAAAAATATTGGTGGGGTTTTTTGTTGCACTTATTTTGGGACAATAAGAAGTCGTTGCACATATGTGTTGAATGGTCAAGCCTTAGGGCTGCAGGCAAGCCTGTAATGTTTTTGCTTTAACACCTCCTAATTGCTTATTTCCAAAGTATTCTTGATAGTAAATTTTAAATGATAGCAGATTTTTCAATGACCATAAGCTTCCTTCAGCTTTCAGAAGAGGTGCTGTCTCTTCCGGACAGCTGGAGGTGTCTGTTGAAAGTACTGACTTGTTTTTCCTTACTCCCAGCTTGGCACAACAGCTCTGATGGTAGCGTCTTACTATGGCCACATAGATTGCGTACGGGAACTGGTGCTGCAAGGAGCAGATATCAATCTGCAGAGAGAGGTAGGAGCAGTTCTGCATTCAAACGGGGATTGATTAAGTGACTATTAGTTAATTAGAAATAATATGAGTGTTGTCTGTTGCTTTTTGCCAACTGCTTATTTGTCACTTGCTATGCAGTGCATGTATAAACAGGGTCTGTTCTCCTGAGGACATCAAGATGTTTGAAGTTTATAATAAAAAATGAGATGCCAGGGATACATTTATAAATAACTCATCAAACATGAGGACATCTGGTGGGTGAGGGTCAGTTACATCTGAGATGTAACCCCCCAGGATTACCCCATATACGCAATTTTACTTATTGGCATAGGAATTTATAGCTCTCTGAATGGGATGAATCTGGTCATTAAAATAGAGTGGATGCCATTGCTAGCCCAGGGATTACTTTGACTGTGTATGCTTTGGCATTTCTGCCTCTTAGTCCAAGCCAACTCATCTCTAACGATCACACAGCTTAATCACCCATACCCTTCCCCGTATCTCTGCTTCGCATTCAAGACATCTCTCACACCATGACATGCTTGCTTGTGGAAGGGACGTTAGTAGCTGATTTTGGGAAGGTGCCTTCCCCTCATACTCAACACAAATGGTTGTAACGAGTACCTGCAGCCGCTCTGGTCTGTGTGCTGGCTACACGGAGAGCGGAATTGCTCTGGGACAACAGTTGTACTGGTCCTAAGAGAAGTGCAGTTTAAGGAGGGCATGCAGCAACATGGGATGGCAGTAAGCAGTGCAGGACAGCAGTACACTTGTTGCTTTAACAATACAAGCCAATGTTTCTCTCTTGCCTTGGTTACTTGGAACTAGAGCATTAATCTCATGCTGACATCTGCAAGTTACTGAGTCAGTGAATGCCATATTCAATGATATAAGTGTCTTTGCACTTACTGGCCTTAACTTGCTCTAACCATGATTGTCAGTGTCTTTCACTGGGGTCCTGTTCCAACAAAACATGTATTTAACATGTCCCTTCCCTTAGGTAAACATTGCTTGAAAAGCAGCAATGAAAGAAAAAGTTGGGAACAGTTTTATGGAGCTGCTCTTGAGTATCGCTCAGGACATACTGATTCAGCAAGCCAACAAAAAGAGAAACACTGAAGAGAGGAAGCAAAACAGATGAAGTTTAAACCCTAAAGATCGACAGCACTGTTCTGAGACTAAATCCACATACTCAAACCAGTGCTCTTGTACTCTGAAGTTGTTGTGAAGCTTGGGGAAGTGAGAGCCCCATCAACGTGTCTGGGAGAGGGGGCTCTGAAATGGTGTCAAGGGGCCATGTGCTATTGTAAAGG
Organism: Burhinus oedicnemus; assembly: GCA_008921705.1. Classification (NCBI taxonomy): domain Eukaryota; kingdom Metazoa; phylum Chordata; class Aves; order Charadriiformes; family Burhinidae; genus Burhinus; species Burhinus oedicnemus. Next base: position 489,946 of record VFFE01006856.1, read on the forward strand.
CTGGAGTGAATTTCATGTGTGCCTCCCCTTTCCTGCACCTTCTACATGGGATGAGAGAGACCCAAGTCAGGAAAGCCCACTTGTCCCGTCCCTTCCCTTCCCTTCCCTTCCCTTCCCTTCCCTTCCCTTCCCTTCCCTTCCCTTCCCTCTGTCTCTTTATTTCTCTCTTTCCCGCTCTCTCTCTCTTTCTCTCTTCCTTTGTCTCCTTTTTTCTTTTATTTTCTTTCTCTCTTTTTTCTTTCTCTCTCTCTCTCTCTCTCTTTCTCCCTTCCTTCCCTTCCTCTTTCCTTCTCCCCACCCATTAAAATCTTACATATTCTTTTTTTGGTCCTGATTTACTCACAGTATTTTATACAACTACTGTAAAATATGGGGTTCAGTTCTTCAGTGAGGTTAAGGGAAAGCAGGAGTTGCAGGGCTGGTTATGCTTGAAGGCTGCTTGGCTGGATGGGGAGCTACTGCTGCAAGAGACAAGGATGGTTTACGCCAACGGCAGTCACATTTTGTCAGTGGAGAGTCAAGGCAGGTGGAGCTCTGCTGTACCAAATAATCACCTCCCTGGTCTTGCCACACCCTGATCCGAATCCATCCCATGCTCCTATTTGTCTCAGGTTGTAGCAGCAGGTGGGATAGGAGTTGGTTTCAAATTCGCTGTTCCTCTGTTGTGCAAGACTGTTCTGTTCTCACTCTGGGCTTGCTTTCCCTATCTGGTTACTTGGTAGAAGTGAGGGAACCATAAGTCTATATTAGAAACTCTGTGTAGAAGCCCCTTGTGAAACTTGGATTTTACTCAAATGTATGATGCTGGATAGATTTCTCAGTGCAATGGGAAGAAAACTGACCTAAGATACCTGGTGTCCTCTGGAGTCCTCAAAATCATCATGTCTTTTCAGCCGATATTAAACTGATTTTGCTCAGTACTTTTTAATTTGAAATGTATATAATTCAGTCAAGTGTATTATGTGTTTGGGTTTTTTTAAATCCATTTTCTCCTTACAGTCAGGTGCAACTTCTCTGTTCTTTGCTGCACAACAAGGCCACAACGATGTAGTGAAGTTTCTCTTTGAATTTGGAGCCTCCACTGAATTTAAGAATAAAGTAAGACGATGGGTCTATTTTTGCATGCTGATACATTCTGACAATCAAGTCTGGTTTTTGCTATTCACATGAAAAATAACATGGCAGCAGGAAGATGATAAAAGGATTTCTTCACTTAAGTGTTTTCTAACTAATATGAGTAATGCAACATATTGTGAAAATATTAACTTGGGACTAGCTTTTACTACCTAGGCTTAATGGCATAAATTGATCAAAGATCAGTCCCTTGATAGTGATATCAATCTTTCCTCGTAAGCCATCCTCCAAAACAAGGGCAAAGGGTCTTTTTGTACATGTTAGGTAAGATCCCACTTTAGGTGTATATGTACTTCACCTGCACAGACTGAAATTTCATCTACATTGGGATGTCTCTGCATACCACCATAGGATACATAAGAGTATAATGTCTTCATTCCTCCCTAAATTCCCATTTACTCATCTGTGACAAGAAGATGAAATGCACCTCAGAGCTTCTATTTCTTTGTTCAGGCAGATCCTTTTTTCAAAATCTTCTTAGAATAGCCAAAAGCACAGACGGCAGAGCCTGGGTCTGGTTCAGGGATGCTTACAGCTTTGAGGCTGGGCTTTCGTAACCCACTGAATTTTTAGACTGAGTCTGGATGGGAAATCACCTTGTACTTTGTGCAGCAGTGTGTACCTCAGCAGAAGACACCATTGAGAACGTACTGCATTGACAGCATGCATCTTCCATCTTGGCCTTCTAGTGTGTTTTTGTACCTGTTCCATTTTCTGATTCAATAATATGGTTTTCATAGCTTGGAATTATTCCATCAAACCATTGTTCTGTTAACAGGCGATTAAGATAATAGGCTCCTCCATCCTCCCCAAACCCCAGAAACAATATAGTTGACAAAATACGCCTTTTCAGGTCAGAGATAAGGCATGTTCTGATTAAGGCACACAGCTCAGAGCAGTGCTGGAAAAGATATGGCTGATCCTGGCTGTTTTTAAAGGGCACTGCAAAATTAATCCATTTACAAAGAACTTTCAATTATAAATGAAGACATGGAATTGAAATAAGAAAACAAATTGAATGTATCCTGGGAAACAGAGAGTTTAAAGCAAGGAAGTACAAAGCCCAACATCTTCTTTTTCACGTACCTCTCTATAAATTGTAATTACTACGTTTGTTACTCACGTATGGGAGTGATGGAGAACTATCTTAGCATTCAATTCTTGTCACCCCTTGTATCTTTGGAGTTGATATTCACTGCAGCAGGCAAAGCAAATGTTCTAAAACAGTGTAATAAAGTAATCAGCAATAATTGCCTATGTTGTTGTTGTTATGGTTTGAGAAACCCACAACAACTTATTGTCGTTCAGAGAATTCTTCTATCACCCGATGACTCCTCCCCACCCAGGAAGGGGGAATCGAGAAGAAAATCAGGAAACCCAGGGGTTGAAATATAAACAGATTTAATAGAATAAGACTAAATAATTAACAGTAATAACACTAAAGAACGAATAGTGATCCCGATACCAATCTAAAAATATATAAGGATTATACTCAACCGACTATATGAGTCAGAAGCTGCGCACTCCCAGCAGTGGACAGCAAATGTTGGATACTGCGAGTGCTATGGCTTCGGGAGGAAGGGAAGGCCTCAGGGGTCCGGCACCAGGGCAAGGAGTTCTCTGGATCACTGCCATCAAGGGATAGCCCCCCTCCTCAGCAAACTTTCTAATTTATATTGAATGTGATGTTCATGGTATGAAATAATCCTGTTGGCCAGTTTGGGTCAAGTGCCTGGGTCTTTCTTCTCCTCATCCCTGCACCTGGCTAGTCTGAAAACACTGAGACCTTGACACCCACACACCATAGCTGGCTATAAAGTAAATATTTTCACAAATTCAGACACTGGAGTCTTCTAAAAGTACAGTTTTCCCAAGCATTAGAAAATAAATTAGTCCTGTGTCGCTCAAACCAGGACAGTTGTAAAGAAAATAAATAGTACTGTTGAAGGTTATTATATATATATGCTATAAAATACATATTATACAATAATATTATTCTGCATTGTCTGGCATCCCTAGAAGTATGCACCATAAATTGAAACTTGTTCTCTTTTCTTAAGTCTGAGACATGTTACAAGCATGTGGGTTCTTAAAAGGGTTTGTATGGGGGCACGTTTTCTGAGCAATACTGCAGGTTGAACGGTGTGTCAGAGGCTAGTTTTCAGCAGGTATTGGCTGCAGAAGAGCAGTTCCGCTACTTTGTAGCATTATTTCAGAGGTCATAAAACACCATATAATTCTGAGCTGCTTTCAGGTGATGATGACAGAGGTGAAGGAAGAGGTAGGCAAATAGACAGGGAAGTCTACACCAGATAGTGTGGTCTTATCAGGGGCTGCTGTTCCAAGTGCTTCCATGGGAGATTGGCAGCTACTGTATGTGCTGCCAGTAGCGGGGCGGGGGGGAAGAAAAATGGTTTCAGAGGAAAAATTGCAGAGGTAGCTGAGAGAACTGGCTCCTATCTGAGTTGGAAGGGTTTGCGGGGAAGGATTAATAGGAGCTACATTGTGTCAGGAAAACAGGATATGAGCAAGAAATAAACCCAAGGCAGTGTGCCTTCTCTCAGCTGCACTGCCGACCTCCCACCCATCATGGTCCTTGAAGGGCCTCTGTGGTTGCTCACGTGTCCCTGCTCCCACTTGCTTCCCTCCTCAGAGTTTCCAAGATGCTTGCCAGTACCAAAGATGCTGCTTCAGCTTTTTACTTCTCTCAGCTGAAGCCAAAAAGGAAAGAGGGAATCACATAGATGAAAGAGATTTTAAAACTCTGTCACTTACTTCTTTTTTTCTTTTTTTTTTTTTTCATAACTCACCTGCCTTCCCAATGGCCTGTAAAACATTGGGGTCTCCAGCTACAACGTGCTGGAGGAAAGGCTCTTGTGCTGGCAAAAAAAGGAAGAAAGCATAAGAGAAAGCAAGACAGAAGCTCATTAGGGGTGGGAGGGGGCTGAGTTTTTCTCCTCCTGAGAAACCATGGACCTTCACGCTGTTTGACAATTGCTTGATTTAACTGAGTGCTGTCTTACTGCATGGCCTGTTCAGTGAAAAAGATTCTGGTCCCAACTTCCCTTTTCTTACAGCAAGACCTGTCTCTATCAGAGCATTCAAATGAATCTTAGTCTCTTTTGAACGTATCCAGCTTCATACGAGACACAGTAGAGCAGGTCTTAGAGCCCAGTTGTCTTCCTGATCAGGATCCAAATCTTTGAGTCAAGGAGTTGTTACCCAATTCTCTCGGGCCCAGTAAATATTTGATTCAGGGTGGGCAGCTGGAACTGGGCACCACCAAATGGGTTTTTTTCTGATCCCTAGACTCTGATTGGGGTGATCTAAGAAACTTGGTCACTCCAGTCTGAAAGATTTAAATCATATATTTAGGAAAAGTGTTATTCATTCAAAAAATGTATCTGTCTAAACCTGTTCATTGGATTCAACAAAACACTTCATCAGGATCCCCATTTCGAGACACTTGGACATATCCTGCGAGAAGCAGCTCCCTTCCGAAACCTCAAGCTGTGACATCTCCCAAGGTGGAATCACACAGTTGTACTCCAAGCGTTGAGCGTCAGCTCCGCTGTGCTAACTGCGGTTAGCTTTGCAGGCCTGCCTTTTATTTGGGACCTGTCATTTGGTTGCCTCCAGAAATTATGTTAATAACCAAACAATCTTCTTAAAATAACAGGAGTTTGTTAAGAACACAAGAATTTTAGAAAACAAAAACCAGACCATAGAACAATAAACAAACTATTCCCAAATACAGCTAACTGAGCATGTCCATTTACCTGCCATACAGGGAACCTCAATATTTTTAAGCTTCCTAAAACTCATCCTTCCCTTCCTCTCCACAGAGGACCTCCAATCTGGATAGCACAGTTTCTCCTCTTAACTCACTAACCTTTCTCTCTCCATTTCCTTCAGGGAAAGTGTCTTTAAACATGTCTCTGTTTTTCGTTTGTAGCCCTTTGATCTGGTAACTCACTAATCAAGCAAAATGGCTTTCAGCTGAGTGGAGACAGGAAATAGGTTTCACAAAGCTATTAGCTTTTGCTATTGTCTTTTAAGTGTGTGTAAGGTGTTTTTTAATCCAAGAACCATTGTGGTTGCTTTTGTGTTTTGTTCCAGCAGTTCCTATTAAAATAGGGTAGTTTAATTGGACAGGAAAGTCTAATGACTCATTGTAGCTATAGAGTAACTTAATTCCACTGACCTGATTACACACTATATTTACTCAAATAATCCAGAATTAATATGCAATTCTTAGGTTGTCACATAACAGCTTCACATCTGTGACTTTGGTGACACTCAAACCTTGTTTGCTTTTCGGTGTCTTAGGGAGGAAGGGTGAATATGAGGTTTTGAGAGTAGCTGTAGACAGTTCCTGTGGGTTAGTTTAGTCATGTCAGAGCTTGAGTTTTCATGAGGTTATTACAGGCATGAAATAACACCACAGATTAATAAATTTGATTGGCACTTCCCTTTGTAAAAGATCCATTTGGCTATTCAAGTTGTAACTTCTCTTGTGGATATCTGTGTGGAAAATTTCAGACAAAACTTTGGAGCTGTTTCAGAGGACGAGGCTGAGGGAAAACACAATCTGTTGCCCACATTAATAACAGCTCTAGAAACCATTTATCTGAAATACTTTAGATAGCTTATCTTGTGGAGGAGGGGCTTGAGACTGGGAGAAGGCAGGGAAGGAGAGAGAAGACCTCTGGTGTGGATGACTTGAGGTGTGCGTCATCCTTGCGCGATGGCATGGTGCCATCACAGGCAGAAGATAAAAACTTCCTCTCTGTATCAGTGTCAGAAATAATGGTAATTTTTCAGTGGGGCACAGTGCTTTTAATAAGATGGCAAGACCCGCATTTGCTATCTTAGTTGTTTCAGCTGGCTTGGAGTCAATTGTCAACGACACAGGTGTTTCCATTCTCAGGTGGCTCCCAAGGGAGCATCTCTACATGCAGGATTTGATGCATGTGCCTAGGTCTCCCTTTAGCGGTGATGTGCAGTAACTATAACCGCCTGGGATTGCCTACTACCTGCAGAGATCGCTTCTTCAGCAGAAGTAATGGGGCTTTCACTGGCGGTTATGCATTTGGTCTGATGCACACTTCCACAGTTAGCTAGCATGGTTTAAAATGCATGTTCCCTACTCTTCTTCAGGCCAACAACCAACAGGTGAGAGGCAGGACATGACAGGGCATGAGGTTCTGGCCAAAGAAGAATAGATGATCAATAGGCTTTGGAGCAGGGGAAAGGTGTGCTGTTCTTCAATAGATGGAAGAGTTTTCACGGGGGTGGGGGATTTGGCTGTAAAGAGAAGAGACATGGAGGAGCTTGGAGTTGTGAAGGGAGCAAAGCTTCTAGTGGGAAGGCAGAAGATGAGGAATAAAAAGCAGAATTTTCTTGGTTCCTATCCCTCACTAAAAAAGCCTCGGGAGAAAAAAGTTGAGAGTGACAGAGCCAAGTTTAAAGATTTATGGGGCAAGACTTGGTACTAAAATTGTGAAAGATTCAGTAGCTAGTCACTACAGAACTGCTGTGAGCCAAATTCTGAAGAGCCTTAACATTTGCTTATGTTTTATGGTGATGTTCAATCCAGCACCTGCCCTCTCACCTGACTGTACCCATTCTTTGCTTTTCCACAGGATGGAGGTACTGCTCTTCTAGCTGCTTGTCAGTACGGGCATGCAAAAGTAGTGGACACTCTGTTGAAGCACGGTGCCAACATTCACGATCAACTTTATGTGAGTTATTTGACACAGATAATATTGACAATAGTGGTGGTGGAACAAATGTGCTGTTGGTTGGACAACATCAGATACTCTGGCTCCGACACAGAGAAGCATTTGCCAAATGTTGCGGTTTTATAGTGCTCTGCTCTTCTAAGATGTGAATTTTGTTAACTGTCTGCTTTTCATGATCCTGGGAGAAGGAACACAAACTCAGAAAAGATGATTTGGTTGCCTTTTTGTTTGTTATCTCTATGAAGGGTATGTCCTAAATCCGGATCAGATTTGTGCTATCCATTACCCTCGAAGAAAAGACCATGTCATGTTCTACCATGATTTGCATTGCAGACAGACAAGTGAACAGCTATAAAGCCACTGACATACTAGAGAATCAGTTCATCAGTTTTCTGCCAGAAAAGGTAGTAAAAGTTGTGTTGTCTTTAAAACCTTTTTTAAAAATATCAGTTAAAAAGACATCATTTGGTATTTGTGCATCTCTACCTTGTCAGTGCTTTGGGCAAAGCACGGTTAAAATGGCTGAACTGACGTTGTTTAGCTGACTTTTCAGAAAGCTGGATTGAGCCAGTGAAGCACTGGATTTAATTTACTCCAGCAGAGACACAAATAAGTTGAGCTTTTCAGCATTCAACAGAAATGAGTGGCAGGTTTTCCCTCCACTTCCCGTCACTCTTTCTTACCCCAGGGCTTTCAAGACTGACAAAAAGGAAGTTGTTCCCCAGGGATATACAATTTTTTTCAGCCATTTCCATGGGGTTTGGATCTGCAGGATGCTGTCACACTCAGCTCCCATGAGCGTGGGTGAGGACCGGTGACCACAGAAGCCACCAGCGTGCTAGGGGCTGGGCATCGGTCGCACAGGGGGTCCCCACCTCTGTGCTGCCCTCACCTCGCATTTATAAAGAAGGGTGTCCCACCCTCGCTGCTGCGCAAATAATGATTGCTTTTCTAATCTGAGGGCCGTGATTCATACCTCTGCGTGGTAATCCCAGGGGTTACCGCTCGGTTTAAAAATAGCCACGCTGCCACACCCGCAGACACTTACCTAGATGTGAAGGCAGTAAAATAACTTCCTTATTGTCTCTGCTGGAAATGAGCAATATATCCAATTGGAATTGGAAATGTATTTTTATTGCACGCAGCCATTGGGCAAAACCAGTCAGAAATAGCTGCTTAATAAAATAAGAACACCATCGCTTGAAAAAGAGCGTTAGACTGGCCCCTTTTGTGGGACATGGCCAAGCTGCCTTTGCAAAGTGGTATCTGGCTGGCAGTTGCGCTGGCAGGCGGCCAAATGAGAGGGATTTTGAGTGTGCATTTAGGTAGTCGTCTCAAAACCATCAAAAGATGTTTTAATCTTGAATTGACTCACACGAGGGGTAGAGGAGAAGATGAGAGAACACCCTGGCTAACAGAAATATTTTATAGCCTTAAAACAGTTTTCTCATTGCAGCATCGATTCAAATCGAGTACAAAAACCTAGTATTTTTTAAAATGGTTGGATGACAGGGAAACTAAGATTCTCCATCTTGATTGACGCTATAATAAAGAGCTCTTTTACTACTACACGACCTTGTTTACTTTCTAAATGGACGTGTTCTCACTATACCTGTCTCCAGAGGAAGCCTGCAAAGGACCTGATACCATCACCCTATTTCATGTACTCACATAGCAACCAGAGAAAACAGCCCCTCAGAGGGCCCAGGGGTATGCATTTGTAGTGCCAGCAGACACCTCTCTTGTTTACCAGGACATTTGTCTTGAAATCAAGGTCAAACATTTTAAGTTCAGTCCCTGGGGCACTATATTCAGCTCACGCTTCACTAGGCCTGTGCCGAGTTTTGCACGAAGAGGAGTAGCTAAGCAGTATCTCTTTGCAGACAACAGCATTCTGTCTCAACATAGAGATAAGCCAACAAGGTCAACAGCAGGCTTCCACTAAAATGCTCTGTATTTTGTGATAAGCATATGCATAAATTGCTAAGAAGATGTGTACTTGTACATCTGAGATGCAGTGAGGGGGTTCATTCGTGTCTCTATGTAAACTAAAAGAGTTTTACCTCCTGGGAAAACTTGCCTTAGCACGTTCTGTGCTGAGCACAGTGGATATAGGATGAGTAAACACCTTTCCCACCCTCAGTGCAGATTTCCACTTCCAGTTGGTTGGATGGATTCAAATGATGTTTGAAAATTTTTCATCAAAAAAAAATTAATGAAATATGACTTCTAAATTTTTTTTCCGAAGGAAAAGTTTCTGTAAAGCCAAATGCTGAAGAACATCTGCACAGAAGAGACATGTGAAGGAAAAAAAAAATTCCATATTTGTTTATTTCTTTCACAAGCTTTATGCAGGAATGTGCTGGTTTCTGATAGGGCTATGAGATAATCTGTCTTGCATGTGCTGCTTCACATGATTATATGACAGGTGGAGTCTTTTCTGCAAGATGTGCCAGAGCAGTGCCACAGTAGTTGCTGGGGTGGCACAGTAGTATGGCACAGTACTTAGTCCTTCAGCCTAAAGGGCAGACTTCGATGCTGGAGCCTCCAGTTCTGCGAAGTACTTGAACGTGTTTTCACCATGTGCGTCTATGTAGCAGAACACTTCTGCGTGAACATCTGAAAGCTAAATGAACCTAAATAAATGTATTTTGCTATATAGGAATGGCTTTCTTGTTATGTGGTTCAATGCTTTGATGAACTAGACTCTTGGGATTCAAGACCTGGGATTTAATGCTCGGTTTGGTATATGATGGGAGCCACTACTTGTGCATGCTGAACGAAAAATGTTAGCATAGTTTGTGATGAACTAGACTTTGGATCTCGGTAATTATTTCCAGAGCTTGGCTATTGTCCTGATTTGCTATATATATATGCTTTTACACTGCATAATGGCTTAAGAAGAACTTGATTCAGTTTGGTTTGGTTTTGTATGGAAAAAACACAGTGTAAGCTGGATGTATTTGTTCTTAGGATGGAGCTTCTGCAATTTTCCTGGCAGCACAAGGAGGCTATCTGGATGTCATCCGACTGCTGCTTTCTTCAGGAGCAAAGGTTAACCAGCCACGGCAGGTAAGCTCAACACTTCAGGGAAGAGCTGGGGTCTAATTACTAAATTTTACAGTTATGAGAAATTAACACTGGATTACAGAGACTTCCTAGGTGTTAAACTAACTGAGGGATACTTAAGCATACATGATGTACAGAGACATATATAAAAGCTCTCTGGGTTTCCCAAAAAAGGATTTCTTAATTGCATAGCTGTTTCTTGACTCTAAAATCAGTGCTTAAACAGCACATTTAGATGCTGCTTTGAGTAGCCAGATGTGGGAGTTGCAAAGCTAGCTTTATTCCCGGCACCTAGAAATGTCTGGGTGGAGACAGGGCTTCCCAGGAATCTTTGCCTGCTTTGAGAGAGCCTCCCCTGTGGTCTGCTGAAGCCCTGCAGGCAAGGTAGCTGTCCTGGGTCTTCGCTGCACATTTTAAATTGATGGGATAAGGTCTTGTCCTTGCAATCAGTCATGTATGTCTGCCAGGTGGCTGTGAGCACTCATTGCAGCAAGTAAAAAATCAGCAGGCAGGAGCAAATGAATGTGAAAACTCTAATAACAGTGGACAACGTGGCATGTGACAAGCTTTGCCCGGTATTTTGTGTATTTCCTTTCACCTACACCAAAAAGCCTGACAAATCGTAGCCTGGCAGCAGAGACTGATCTATATGACTTCTGCTGCATCTGTAGATCTGCATAATCTCCCTGCTCCTCCTGTAGTGTAAGGAAACTGGATTAGCATTTTATGTGCTGAAACTAAAGTCATTTTCCTGCTGCCTCTTCCCCCACCTCTCCAGCACCAGAGCTGTGCTGGCAGCTACTCCCTGGACTGATGCTTTAGTTGCTCCTAGGCTACCTCCACATTGTGTCCTGAGATCAAGATTAAAAAATGTTGTTAAAAGCTGTTAATTAATGCAATCTAAAAGATCAGTGTAGAAGGATAGACCAAGGTATGCATTAATACCTTTTGAGTGGGCCAAAGTTGTTGGGGAGCCTTAAATTTAGCTCCACCATGTTGCTATAAAAACTGCATTTTTCTAACCATAATTATAATGCCCCAGCTAATTCTTTCTGACAATATTTTTTTAGCTTTCTAATCCAATTTCTACAACACTATGTTTCATGAGGCATTTTTAAATCTTAGTTGAGGCAAAGACTTGACTCTGTGTGAATGCTCCTCCTGGCTCTGTTTCATCTCCGGCAGGATGGGCTTACTTTGCTTCAGGGTACCTCCGATCCCTGCTAAGATTATGCCTGGATAAGTCCATGGCATTTGTATTTGGGCCCACTGCAATCTGAAACGTTTCCTTAACAAATGGAACATTTTTACTGTTTAATTAGTAAAGTAATGGTTGGATGGACTTCAGTCTCTTTCTTACTAACAAACAAATTTGTACTTTGTTCGAAGGTGGCATGTTGGTCATGAGGAATGTAGCTCTAGATGGGGCAGTTTCGATGTCAGATGACTCTTACTGTCAGTCACAAACCCCATCGCGCTCACTGCTGTAGGAGACTTTTCTGTGCAATGCAACGTCGAATACAGGGCTGCAGAGTGCCAGGTGTAAGTTCCTGCTTCTTCCTCATGGTGTCCAGGTTTTCCTCTCTACCTTGTGAATTTGGGGGCTTAATTCACATGTCTGAGTGTGTGCATCTGCCTTGTATGTCTCCTTCTGCTGCTGCAGTGGGTACCAGTTCCCCTTTGGTCTCGTTCCCCATCTCCCAGTCCCACGGGGATGCTCCTGTCACCACAGAGCATCTCAGATGGCGCTGGCTGTCCATGTGCAGGCCCTTCAGCTCAGCTCTCACAAGACCGAATAGTGAAGATTCCTGGGGAGTTTCTTCCCTGGCAATGACATCTCTTGGATTTTAGCCACCTTCTATTCTTTCTGACGTTGTGAGCTGGGCAGGAATTCTTTTGTCATCTTTTTGTCTAGACAGAGCTGGAGGCAGTGTCTGAAGCCCGGTGTGGGAGATGTTTCTTTGCTTCTCCAACTCAAAAACAAAGCGCGAAGATTATTTGCCAATGAATTTTACACTGTTTTGGCAGCCTGTGTCGCAGCAGGCTTTAGTCTGACTGGCTAAGCAGATTCAAAATACTCTGAAAATTAATGTTGTTTTCTTAACACATGATATGCAATTACACATATATGTAAGCCAGTAAACCTATATAGAGTGTAGACTTCAGACAAGCAAGCAATTTGTTATTAGCAAGAATTCAGCTGGTGTAGTGGTGTGAGTGGACTGATGGGCAGAACGGTGGAGCAGATGACACCGAGTAGCCTGAGAGTAGGGGCTCTCTGTCTCTGGAAGTCCTTACTGGGAATTGGAGGGGTATTTCACCTCCCACCCTAATCTGGCCCTTTCTACAACTCCAAGCCACAAGCAAACGTTGAGATTCAAAGCTGCAAAGCAAAAGTCATTAGTTAACAGGTAAGAGAAAGAGCATCAGAAATTCTGGTCAGAGTATGTTTGGAAGTGCTGACTGCTGGCTAAAATGAGATGTAGTCCTTATACACTAGCTTGTAATCAAATACGGAAATAAGCACAGCTTAAAAACATATGGCGTGTTTAACATTGTTCTAGGAATGTAATGGTCTGCAGGTTGCTGGGTGGGCCGAGGCACTAGGAAAGGAAAGTAGTTTTTGAACTGTATCTTTCCCTGTTCTCACTTTCTTCCCGACTCGTCTGTAAGCCTTAATGTCTGTTTACACAGAAATTCTTATGTGGCCTCTTAGTACAACGTGGTATCTCTTTCACACCATACACCAACATGAAAATGGACAGAAATCTCATCTACTTCATATAAATATTACATGCGTTTGCATAAACCTGCATGTTAGATGCTGTTTGCTTAAGAGAGAGAGAAGCTGCCAATAGTCAATGTGAGCCCACCGTCAACTCCATCATCTCTTTAGGCTAAGTCCTCCAAGACAGTCATTCTTGCTCACAGTGTATTTTTGCCTCTAGCCTATAACTGAGATACTGAGTCTAACAGCAATACTATTAAGGACAGTTAATGGTAACAGTGATGTTACCCAACACTTCTATTTCCTTTTGCTCCTTTGCATTTATACCTGAAAATAAGAGTTGTTCTTACAGACTTCACTGTGAGTAAAAGAAAGCTGCTATGTTCCCTCTGCTGTGCTTGTGCTTGAAGTTTTTATGTAAATAGAAGCGTGGATTTGCATAGCATTGGTTCTTCATGCAGACTAAATTGTGCAGGCTGCTCTCAGATATTTTCCAAGTTTTACAGGCTTTTTTTTCAGTGCCCTTAGTGCTATTTGCTAGAGCCCTCTGGTGGGGAAGATTAGAAAAAATATGAAGTGTCAGCTTACTGGTAGGGAAAACACTACAAATTGTAGAGGGACAGTTTTTGCCATCACGCTAACATCACATACACTGTATACAAGAGAGCCTTTGTTCTTTTTGAATCGTAAAGAACGCTCATTGTATTAACAGGATATATACTGGAATGAGGTCAGTCGCTAATTTCAATGAGTTAATTTATAGAAAAATTATACAAGAGTGGGTAAAGATCCTGTTCCTCACCATTTGAGAAGACTGAAGATCTCAGGATGTGCATTTGCTCTTTCTCAGAATCAGAAAAAGGGAAGCCCAGAATATTATACCACAGGAAGAAGTAACTTTTTTGTTTCTTCCAATGGATTAAGTCACTAACCCATAGAAAGCAGAGTACTGGTTCAACAATAGTTTTTTTGATTGCATGATCGAGTCATATGAATCTTCTCAGTTGGCACTGAGGAGAGGGATTGCTTCTTTGATCAAGGTGGAAACATCTTATTTAAAGCAAAAAGTTGTTTTCTTCTGAAACTTCTAATTAAGTCTCTTTTGGAAGCCCCAGTATATTTTGTCTTCCTTTTTCCTGCCAAGTCTTCAGGCTGCTGAGGGTGGCGAGGGGAACTGGCAAGCACTGAAGGCAGAAGCAGGCACCCTGCTATGTAAGGGCTCACTTTTATGTTAAAGTCCATACAGGCAAAGCCTTTTGTGAAAGGTCGACGAGAATCAGTTTGGCACCATATAACCACTGGAGTCCTCCTGTAGTCTGGAGAATCAGGCCATTTAGAAGCAAAAGGAGGAAAAGACACAAAACTAAATTCTAATTGCAGCGAGAAATACTTCCAGTGCTTCAACTCACCTTTGCCTTTGGGATGGAAATCCATCACAAAGTTTAGATTATACTGAATGTGCATTTTATTTTCTGAGGTTTTCTGCTCAAGTAATGATTGGATAGGACAATTTTTCAAAATCAGATTGTTTCACGCTGGATTCCTTGATAATTGCCTTGTTTTCTAGCTGAGTTCCTGAAGATAAAATTAGTGAAATACTTACCATCACTGTAAGGCAAGATGTTTTTACCAGATTCCCTGAGTGTGGATAATGTAACTTCACACCGAAAGTTTGTGATCATCTTGCATTGCTCCTTAGCTTCTCTAAACAACTTCCACTCCGTATGTACAGAGACCCAGCTGCAGAATCTGTCCATGCATGCTGAGATTTAGCTGTATCTTCTGTCACGTCTAGCCACCTAGAATTCAAAGTACAGAGGATACCTTTGGCCTTTACATTTCAAACTTCCTTTTGTATTTTAGACACAACTGGTAAGCCAAAGACAGCTTTAGCTGTTCACACAGTAAAGCACATTTCAGGCCAACTATGCAAGAGAAAGCAGCTAAGGGTGGCTCTGCTCCACAACTGGAATGGTTCTAATTTGATACACCAAGATCCTATGTGGTTTTGGAAGCAAATCTGCATATGTGTATCTGTGATGCAGGATTTAATTGAGAATTGCAGTACGTCCATTCCAGTAGGCAGACTTGGGCGGTACTATACCAGGGAGCGCGGAATCTCAAAGTGAAACCTTTGACAGTCTTATTTTGTTCACAGGATGGGACGGCTCCCTTGTGGATCGCATCGCAGATGGGTCACAGTGAAGTGGTCCGAGTAATGCTGCTCCGGGGAGCCGAGCGAGATGCCGCGCGGGACGTGAGTAGCACTTCTTCCTGTGCTCTGTCTGCAGCTTAACGCCTCCCAGCTTTTTTTTGAGGCTGCAAGGCTGCCTGGATGGAGGCCTGGTGTCCCCAAAGTCCAGGTTGTAAAGTCCCACCGTGGACTCCCTTTTTCCCATTGTGTCAAGGACAGGTTCCTGGAGGGACCTTCTGGAATAAAGGAAAGGAAATGTCCATATAAATGAGAGACAAATATGATATATGGTGTCACAGGTACATTTTGCCCTGAAGTTTTCACCTGCCAGAGGAACAATCCTCCAGGTGCCCTAAAACCAGCAGCATATGTGGAGGTGCCTCCTCAAGGATGATGAGCAGAAGAGACCCTCCTCTTGGAGGTGTGGGGGAGAGCTGGCATTTCCCTCCAGCCAAGGGGAATGCAGGTAAAGCATTGGTAACAACTGAACTGACCTTCCTTTCTCTTTTAAAGGACGGTACGACTGCTTTACTAAAGGCTGCCATTAAAGGGTACAACAATGTGATAGAAGAGTTGCTGAAATTCTCTCCCACGCTTGGCCTGCTGAAGGTTAGCAGTGAAACACACAGACTTTTAGGCAGAAACTCAAGAAGGCAAAGGGTCTGATGAAAGACCTGACGTTTATGACTATGCCAGTGGAAGACAATAAGGAGCTTGAGCCAAAAAAAGTAAAGAGGAAAATGGAATTATCTTATTTAGCCTTTAATGCCACACACAAATTAATATTTTCAAACAAAATTGTGAATTTTATTTTTGGAATGGGGAAGCACATTATGTCATAGAAGGAATTGTCCTCCTTTTTGCCATCTGATTTTATTTCTACAGTAAATAGATCGCTCTTGACGGTGCCATTTTTAGCATTATACTGTGCCCTCTATTGCATTTAGTCAGCAAAATAGTATGCTAAGAGATTTGTTGCGAGCAGATTCTCTACTTGATTTTGTTTTCCTCTGAATTCAGGAAGTTACTTGAAAAATAACAGATATTTGGAAGCTGCTTTTTAATAGCCTACAAATCACATACTTTGATAGCCTCTGTGCATGCAACTAATTGGCAAGTTTGATGTACTTGAAAATCCAGGTGGCATTAGCTTAGTTGTTAATTACAAGTATGAAATAGCTTCCACACTTATTTGAACTGTCAGTTTGCAGCCACAAACAAAAGGCCAGCCACAAAAAAATCACCATTCAGCTGCCTGACATTGAGATCATTAATCATCAGAGAAAGAAGATAAAATGCACAGATGGTTTCCATTACTGCTTGTGCTTCTGTTTCACTTACTAATGGCTGATTTTGCCAGGCAGAAGCAAGTGCTGTGTTCATTTCACCTCGAATCTATTGACAAGGGTAATTTTTAAAAGGAAATATTGCTGTGGCAAAGTGAACTTGACTCACTTTTATTAAAGCATTTAAAATCACTTCCTTCGTAGCCCACTAGCCTGCCAGCACCCTGTCTAAATCAGACGCTATACCTTTGATGAACCCACCTCTTCTGTGTTATTTCTTTCTTGTTTGTAGGCTTGTTCTTTGCAAATATTTGTGTTTCACTGCCTTTTGATTTCTTCCCATGCACAGTACAAACACCTCTATTGGTATTTTCTAGAACGGGACCTCTGCTCTCCATGCGGCCGTCCTGAGTGGCAACGCGAGGACAGTGGCGCTGCTCCTTGAAGCAGGAGCAGACCCATGCCTGAGGAACAAGGTACGTCCTGCCATGCTGTCCCGGGTGAGGATCAGGTGGGGAGTACCGAGCGGTGGAGCTGTGCATGCCACGTGGGTGGTGGCAGTCCATGTTTCTGTGTTGGTCCATGGTTGCCTCTTGATCCTCTCCTGAAGCACCACCATTTGTTTCTGTATACACACATCTATAAGGGTGCTAGGCAGTACCACTGGTGGTGATGGTAGTTGTGAAGTTACATCAATCTGAGAATAACCAAACCATGCACTCACCCGAGCATCACAGATTAAATTATTAACTATAGCTAGTCATGAGCTAGCTAGGTTGCATTTTAGGCAAACAATAATATGTTACTGGTTTTGATAAGTCATATTTGTGTCTTGTGAGAAATATGCAAGGAATATATTTCAACAGCAAGAGAAATATATATCTGTGTGCCTTTGGTAAGAAAACTTGGTTAGGATTCAGGACATTGCTAATGCAAAAAATATCTCAAATTACATGCATCTTTCCCACATCTTACTATAAATCTGTTAGTTCATTGAAATAGTTTCATACTCATTTTATGGCAGCAGCTTATCTGCAGAAAACTTGTCTTGTTTTCATTCTGTAAAGTGTTTTAACATTACATGTTTGATAATTTCCATAGTTCATAAACAGCTCTGAGGAAGACATTTTCATGGAAATTATCAAACATGGGTTTGTTAAGCTGTGAATGGGTATTCTGGTATTTACTTCTGGTTTATGATTGGGTGGATGAAAGTTTCTAATACAAGTAACCAGCATATACCTTCTAAATGTTTTGGTCATTTACTGTAAAATCTGTGCCTGTTATTTCTGTATCATTCCACTTGATGGCAGCAGAGTTAATGCCGATCATACTGTAGTTCGTGTTAATAAGCATTTTGTTTTGATACTGTCATCCAAACAACGTGCAAGATTTTTCTGCTACTGATAGTGATTTGCAGCAGGAGTGTGTGCACTATAAGAAAGTCTGTGGCTATAACCTCTCCTACTGATTTATTTTTTTTTAACCAACATGCAATTTGGCACAACAGAGTACATTTCCAGGACAGAATTACTGATTTTCACAAGCAGCTTCATTATAAATACTTTATGTTACCAAAATTCATACAATCATAGAACGGTTTGGGTTGGAAGGGGCCTTTAAAGGTCATCTAGTCCAACCCCCCTGCAATGAGCAGGGACATCTTCAACTAGATCAGGTTGCTCAAAGCCCCATCCAGCCTGACCTTGAATGTTTCCAGGGATGGGGCATCTACCACCTCTCTGGGCAACCTGTTCCAGTGTTTCATCACCCTCATTGTGAAAACTTTCTTCCTTATATCTAGTCTAAATCTCCCCTCTTTTAGATTAAAGCCATTACCCCTTCTTCTATTGCAACAGGCCCCACTATGGTATTAAATAAATACAGAAGACCAAACTGATGTTCTATTACCGGTCCTACAGAATAGCACTGACTATTTCATAGCAATTAAAGTCTTTCCTTTGATTTTTATGGACATTGGTGCTTAAAGACCTGCCTCATGTCCCCCAGAAAATCAGGAGCTATGTTCTCTTTTAACTTTGTGGCGGTAGCATAGGGAGCCCAAGGGATACCATTTAGGTTGGACAGTCAGCACAAAATGAGCTGACCACTCAAATCCCATGCTGGGGTTATTTTGAAGACTTAAGTGAGATTTGCACACTGTGTGGAAAAGTGACTTCTGAAGATATCTCCAACAGTGGTGGAGACAACGCTGGAATAAGCATGTCACTAAAATGCCCAGTACCATCTTCTTTAGAGCTTAATGCTTTCAAACCGTGGTTTGGAAATATTCATTTTTGCTAACCTGAAGGTTTTTTGTTCCAGGCAAATGAACTGCCAGCAGAACTAACAAAAAATGAACGCATCCTCCGACTCCTCCGTACAAAGGAAAAGCAAAGGAAAAGCTAATGCAGCCCTGTAGCAAATGCAGTTTGACAGAGATGCGCCCCGACCACAGTAGCATGACAGTAAACCTAGGTTGCCCAAGAAGGGCTTGTTGGAACAGTTTGCAGAACTGATTAGCCTCTCCAGTACACGCTCCCTGAACGCATGAGGCCCTTGCCACGGGGTTGCCACGGGCTAGGGCTTCCGCCTGGCATCGCTGAACACAGGACTGCAACGAGAGCAGGGTTTGGCCTGGGAGCTGCGTTTTCACTGCAGCCCTGCCTGTACTCCAGGATCCCACCGGTCCGAGCACCGACGTTTGCTCCTCTGTGCCTGCAGTGTACGTATCCCCACACGTGCAAGTGCTCGCGCTGTTTCAGGCACGTGTCCCCGTGCTGGCATGGCCACACATCTGTAGCAGGTGCCTCGGGGCACCCGTGTGGCTTGGGAACAGTCAGCCCTTGTGCCAAATGATGCCCAGATCTCACAGCTGTTTGGATGCAGCTGGTCCTGGAGCTGCCCCATGGTGCTGCTGGCCTCCTTTTGCTGGAAGACCTAGCTCAGACCATTTCTCTCTACCTCCAAGCGCCACATGGGGCTAGAGGTGAAATCTCACCTGTGACATCCCAACAGGAACCATCTCCTGCCAGCCCAGGGCTTTGCTAACATTTTGGCTGTTACAGGACGCTCCGTAAAAATGATCCAGAGCGTTGCAAATTATGCCAAAAGCTACCAACCAAACAATAAGTAAGGAGATGTCCTCCTCAGTTGTAGCATCTTCATCTGTCAATCTGTCCAGCAACAGAAACATAGCGGAGCAGTTGGTAGCATTTTGCAATGAGTACACGGTTCTGTGGGTACCCATCCCCAACCCTACAGTCTACATACATGCATTTCTGTGGGTAGGGGAGGACCAATTACTGAGCAAACCAACTAGGGCATATCATTCACTGGCGCAAATACATTAGAAATTTTGCTGTCGAGCGCAACAGCACAGATGCTATACAAGCGGTATACGTATGTTCTGTACACGCATATATGTGACACTATGGTTTAGTACCCACAGCTACTATGCAAAGCACCTGTTCCCCAGGTCTGTGACGCAACTTAAGGGAGAAGTGCACAATATCCAGGTGTTTCAACAGCTGGTGAGAGGGTTACACGTAGCCACACTCAAACAGATGCACTAATTAATGCGGGCGTGGAAAATGAACGCTCAGCCTTTGTTGAGCCTTTTTTGTGGTTGAGATGCTTAGACATGCTACTAGCGCCTGTGTGGGGAAGGCAGTGCAAATTGTACATGGTTTGTGAAGAGCTGTTTTAACCATGTTGCTGGAAGACACCCCATTAAAACCCAGTCATTTTTGCTGTATAAACAATATATACTAAGTCCTGTTAGCCACAAAAACATTAGAGATTATTTTATAGTGAATTGAGGCATAGCGTTAGTTCAGTACATAAATCCAGGCACTTCACCTGCCTTCAAACCTTGGCTAATTACTGAAAAATTGTGTGAAAAGTTGAGGACAGAGAAGATTGTAGGGAAACAAAATGTTCCCTGCTTAAAAAATGTCTGCCTGGGATTCAACTGCATTGTTGCACTTTTGCTTCAGTGAGTTAAAAACATCTTTCAGTGAGCTAGCACAAATGAATGTAGTTTACTTAGTGCAAATTAGCCATATGTATTACCAAATCATAAAGTTATTCTCTTTATGAGTAAGTTAGGTAAGAAGTCAGGGTTCTGGTGAAGAGAACAGAAGTGGGCATACCTTTGCTTGCGAGCTGGAATTGCTATTCAATTTCTATTCAGCATTAGAAAGGAAAGCTTTAAGTTTTCCAGCAATATAAGAAGGCACCAGAAAAATCTATTTGTTTAGGTAATTCATGCTGCTGTATTTTTAAATTAAAATAATGTTGTGCCTAACATAAACTTGCAGACAAACTGGTACAAAACCAAAGAATTATGCAAGATGCTTAGAGGATGATTATATCCAGGGCTAAGTTCTGCAAAAGACTAAAAAATACTGAGCATGCAGAAATCTCAAGAGCCTTATTGGGAACTTAAGTTGCACAGCATTGCATGGGACTGGACTCTAACTTCTTTAACAAGAAGCACTGGAGAGGATAGGTTTATTTGGAGCCCTCAGTGGGTTGAAGATGAACCTATTGTTTTGGAGAACACTAGAGGGACCCTAGGCAGCCTGGCCTCAATATTGATCTTTCTCCCTAAAGTTTCTTCAGATCAACAGCTGGCAACAACCACATTATTAAGAGGAAAAGGCCTTTCACAGTTGTAAAGGAGGAGGATAATCATTAGAAGGCCTTCAGTAGTCATGCTGGGTGAGCAATCAAGACAGGCTGTAATGATCAAGCAGCCTTCCTAAAAAATGTGGAAGCATCCACTGTTGGTGAGGGTCTCCTGTTTTTTCCTGACAGCAGAGCACAGGAGAGAGGACAGGGCGAGCCAACAGTGGTCCTGTGACAGCTGAAGTAAGCAAGCTGAGACAACATGACAATGTGCAGGTGTCCAGTATCTGCAGATGTCTTCTCCTTTCTGGGAGGTATATTTTCTTGTGAGAGTGGTCTCACCCCAAGGGGGGGGCAGCTACCCAGCAAAGAGCTTCTTGAACTATGCCTGTCCATGGGAAGATGCATGTCTGCTCCCCACCATTTAGAGTAGGACTTTCCAAGTCGTGTGTCCAGCTGCCTCCATGCCTGGCCACTGCAGCCAGAGCTCTCGTGCAACAAGCAAAGAACACCTGGGATGCTGTGTCCCATACAGAGCATCTGCTGACCACCTTCTGAGAGGATGCCGTTACTAGGTCCTCTATTTTTTGAGCAATATTGGGCTATAACTGGCTTTTTTTATTTCTAAACAAAATTTGAAATGTGGAGCTAGCACAGGTTGAAGGGAGAGGCTTGTAGCTCCGTCTTTGCTCTCATTAGTGCTGGCTGAAACGGCGCACAGGCTGTGTGTGTGGGGCTCCGTGGTGGAGAACTGGCAGTGAAGTCTTTCCCTGCCCTGTTCAGGCTGAAGTTGAATCTAGCTTTGGCAAAGACACTTCAGCCAACACAGGATTTTTAGGCATGGAAGCCTTCCCATTGGGAGCATCTCTTTCATCTCAGAGCCTTTGGAGAGAGGGCTGGTTTTAGTTTGGTGTTCCCTGTAACCAAAAAGTGCTTATTCTGCCTGTAGATGGGCTCAAAAGTTGCAATACCGTTTCTCACCGTGCAATTAACCTTTTCACAAAGAAACCTTAATAATTCTTAGTATTTATGTAGCTGCTGTTATCTTTAAAGTGCTCAGTAAATACTACTGTGGTTTGTTTGTTGTTCTAAAAGGGAAACCTGCTTTCCCTTTGTGGCTGAAGTGATTCACTAATATTGACAGTAGTTCTTTGCATAGTTGTCGTGCCTTTTGTGCAAGGCTTTCAAAGTGCTCTGCGGACACTATTACCTTTGTAAGTTCCAAAATGCATTGCTGGTGGAGACAGGGAAATAGGTGATTTCATTCACACATCAGTGAAATGCAGCAGCTGTTCATCAGTTCATGTCGGCAGAAAAGGGTAAATTTAGCCTAAAAATTAAGGGGCACCAAATCCATTTCATAGATGGCAGGATGAAGGTAGGTACCATATAATGATGTGAAATAGAACTGGGAGAGGATAACAGGCCAAATTGTTTTTTGGGTTGGGTTTTGGGCTTTCTTTTCCCCCAAAAGTGCCATATATATATATATATCCATCTTACACCCCCAAAAAATCCGCTCCACTAGCATACTGCGTTTAAGTTTGCCTCTCTGCACATTCAGATCCAGGGGCCCAGCTTGCTGTCCTCTCCACCCGGGACTTATGCAGGTGCTATAGCCTGGTGACCTCCTGTCAGCTGCAAGTGAGTACAAAGGATGTGCAACCAAGAAAAGGCTACACAAATGAGTCAAGGAAAAGTATAGTGCATCTTTCTTTTATTTCACTAGTATGAAGCCATTGTAGGATGAGGATCAGCACAAAGAAAGGCCCATGGGGTATAGAGAGAAGTGGCATCCCATCAGTGACATGGTTGTGGTGTAGCCTCAGAGGTCCCACATACGTGGAGCTCTCCATTTAAGATGATCGCTGCAGTGCAATGTGCAGGGACATCTATTTAGCAATGATACAAAAGTTTATGTTGTACCTCCTGACTTGCACATGCTGTTCTTCCCTTGGAGCAAAACCATTTTACTATTGATCCACCCACTTTTGTTTAGTTTAGAAGACCTGAGAGGATTAGAGCACCAGATCAAACACCTGCAGGTCATATTTAATGCACTTTAACAACAATGATTATTTGCCTCAGAGTCAGAGCCTAATTGCAAGAAAAATTTGCGCTTTTTATTCAGCCAGTCATGGTGACTGTTGAGAAATCCATAAGTAAACCAAATCTTGTGTTGTCTCAGAAATTTCAGAATTGTACAGAAAATGAGGTAGCACAAACCCCGGCCTATTTGTACTTCACTTAATATGAACACTGAACAGACATAAAATACTGCCTTTGTCTGAAACCCTTGAGTCAGCAGTGTTAAAATGTTAATGTTTGCTACAAGTCCAAACAAAGATTATACACAAGGCTCTTTTTTCCAGCAACAGAATATTGTACTGCACACACGGGACTAAATGGAGTTGTGCCTTCTCACAACGGCTCTGCATTTGGTCCTTGGGAACGTCACAATAGTTTCATACTTTTCTCAATTCAACAGTTTGTTTTGACCTACCCTGTTAAGCATTTGATAAAACCTATATAAATTTATGTAACTCCATGTAATACTAATATTCTGCAACAGGAGTGTTGCTTTGCTAAAACACATTTTTCCATACCATCATTTCAATAAAAATTAATATACTACTGGGATTATCTTGTCTGTATACTTCAATATTTCTTTATTCCGTATTCTACTCTTTCTCATTGTAGAATACCAGAATTAATTTCCTATTTACACAAAGACCACTTTGTTCTATTCCACTTGATTGATTAGACTTTTATTATTTTCCAGGTCTTTACAGATGGGATAGCATTCACAAAACAAATAAAGCCAATGCCCTGGCTTGAGAAACAGGAAAACTTAATTTAGCATGACATAACAAGGTTTGTTTCAAAGATCCAGACATCACTGACAGACTCCCCTTGACATTAACATCCATTAGGTCAGATCTGAAGGGAAGATTATAAAAAGCAACTTAGGAACCAAAAGAATAAGACTATACTTTTATTCAGTTAGTCAAACATGCCTTGGTGGTTCTGTTATTATTCCTAAATGTAAAACTGGCCCTTACACTGATCTGAACTACTTCTGTTCAAAAAAAAGTCTACACCCTGCTGATATTCTTATTATGGTATGCAGTGGATTATGAACATTATAAAAGGGGAAAAGAGTCTACACTGAAAACTTTGGTTTTGACCTTGTGTTTGACATGCCAGGCCTTTTTTGCCTCATTCCTACAATTTTCTATTGCGGTGAGCTACATTTTAAATCATTATCAAAAATTCCTATGGCCAGAACTCAGTAAAATGTCTCCATCTATTCAGAGAATATCAAGAGAAAGTGCTGTGACTTGTTCATGGCCTAAATCACTACAAAGGATGATTTCTGGTAATGGAAAGCTCCTTAATTTTGCATATGAAAACACAACAAAGCAGTGTCAAGAGGCTGAAACTAGACACATTCAAACTTCAAGCTGTGGATTTTCAAGAGTGAAGATAATTGTCCGTTGAAAAAAATTGCTGAGATGATTCCTTCATCATTTGACTTTGAAAAAAAAACTAATTACTTTTCATTCTGAAAAATGTGTTTGACTTGAAACATTTTGTATTTGATTCGGGAATTATTGGATGAAAATATGTGATATGCAGGAACTAACATTATGTGATCATAATAGTCTCCTTGATCTTAAAATACATGAATCAATATATTTTTTGCTTAATCGCCTCAGTGATTTAAAAAGATGCTAACTCTCATGAGATCAATACCAAGACCATATGTCTAGCAACTGTGGCTGTAGCTGCACGGCAAAATGAAATATGAGACATATACCTAAGATGTCTCCAGATAATCCATTTCATTCTCACAATGTTGACAATGCATTTTAACTGGACTAATGCTCTAATGTCCTGCTTTTAACATCGAGTCAGTTCATTCAGAGCTAACACAAGGGCTGCGTAGTGCTGCGCCTTGCCAGGGAGCAGGGATCAGGCAGAGCAATGTGGGATGTGCCAGTGGGGAACACAGCTAAGTCAGGAAGGAAGAAGGGATGCAACTTTTTGCTATGGCAGATGTTTCACTGGCTTGGATGCAGAGATGGCGCACGACACTAACCTACAACAGAGACCTGAAGCGGACTGCAATTTTACATGTACTGCACAGGTGTGGTTTTGGGTGGTATACATGTATACATGTATGCATACATACTTTGTATCCAGCATATGGGTGTAGGCTCCTATAATCACCTTGGAAAAGTGATACCAGAACCTCATGGTCTGTTTGTCCAGACTACATTGCATGAAGAGGCAGAAGAACTATTCCACTTTCTGAAGACTCCAAGAACAGTCTCTGCAGGCGATCCCTTGGCCACGCTACTGCATCGGACCCTGCTCACTGGGACAAACTGTTACAAAACTGGCAGAGTGTCTTCCAGTCCAGCCAGAAACAGGCTGTTCCTCAGGTAAATTGTGGCTCATAAACCTCTCTCCTGTTCCTCCTGCCAAGTCAGATTTTGGTAGTGTCCTCAGGGACTCCCCTGTGACAGTTTTGCCCGCATTCCCACTTTGACAGCAAATCCTGAGTTACTCACCAACTGGCAGCATGGTGCTCACAGGGACTCCATAAACTGACATTAATGCAACTCAGGAGTCATACACAGCCATTAATAGGTCAAACCTTGAATTTGTTAGCATATCAGTGCTTACGCACAGTATCTGGTGCAAGTACATGCTGCACCTATTTGCTCACAGCAACAAGTGCAGCGTGTCTCCAGACTCTACTGCAATAACAAGCTGCATTTCTACAGTTTTTTCCTTCAACAGCTCACTGGTTGACACCTGGTTTTGGAGTTCTTAGGCCACATGTTACAATATAATTGGCACCAGTTTACAGGAGAGGAAATTGCACTGGAGAGGTTGGGACCTGCCCAGATCATCCAGCAAGTTTGTAGCAAAACTGGAACAAACTTTGAATTATTTGAATTCAAGTCCCAAGCTTTTGCTACAAGGCAATAAATAACTTTGCCTCATTGTAATAAAAATCAACAAGTTTCAGTGACTTCAATGATAAATGCAGAAAGGATGGGATCTTAAACAGTAACTATGGGACTTTCTAAGGTTAGATAGGGACACACTGGCATGGCTTGGTAGAGGAGCCATCAAAATACACTAGGGTAGATACAAAGATGAGAAGATAAAAAGGCTTGATTCAGCATCACCTGACATACTACGTATATATTTAAGTGATTACTGGCAGCATCAGGCGGATTGCTGTCAGCCCCCTCAGTCTGATTTGATCCCACATGGGAAGTCTGAAGCCAGGAGCATCTGACCAAAGTAATAGCTACATTGGGGCGGGTATAATTAAAAGGGGAGCAGGCTGCCACAGCTGAGGAAGGCTGACAAATGAGAGCTGATGAAAAGAGTATGATTTGCTTACGACACCAAATAGGAAACACCATCTTTGTTTAGTACAAGTATCATTCTGGTTTGGCTGGAAAAACAGTCTTGGAACAAGTTATAGTGGTTTGGGCTGGCTCTACAAAAAAACTGAGGTGTGACAAACTGGGTGAAACTTCTCACCCACCTGTTGCAGCTTGTCTTCACACAGATTGCAAGATGTCCAAGGAAAATATCCCACTTTCCCATGTGCTTGTGCAGGGTGTTGCTTAACGTAGCTCTAACTTCTTGCAAGTGCCTCTGGGTGCTATCGCAATAGAAATAATAAAGGCTCATAATAAATTATGGAGAATAAACAGTGATGGACATTTTAATTGGTTTTGCTGCAAAGTGATCACGTATTGTGTTTCCATTTGTACGTGCAAGTAATTCTTCGGACAGATTGCCATCTAGAAATTGCAAGGTCGTTATTACCACTAGGTGCTTGAGTTTTTAGTGAAAGCGGCAACACAGGTTTTGTTTCTGCATTGAGCAAAGTGATGGAAACGGAGTGAAGCCCACACCTCTGAAAGCAATGCTCAGGGCTTTCCGTCAAGGACGTAGAACAGAACAAAGCAGGCAGCTATTTTACATGAGCTTCCCAGCAGGCACCTTTATACCATTCAGGGTATCCAGTGAGGGAAGGAGCTTATTTGATCCTAACGCGTGATTAAAGGACTTGTTTGGTGTGATGGAGATAACAAGTGACACCTTACACTGTGAATTAATATTGGCCTCTTCTTCCAAACTGCAAAATTTAGTTTTGTATATGCTGCTGAGAACTAGAATAAGTATTCCACACTAGCCTTCCAGGCGGACAGTCCCTAACAATTATGCATAATCCTGGGTTTAAAAGGGAACCTTATAAGACATAACTTGATAAATATCCTTCAACAAGAGCAGCTGGGAGTGGGGACAGTCTCTTTTGGGCCATGTGTACCACAGACAAGGCAATGAGCTGTTGGCAGCATTGATCTGGGTTAACTTGTCAGGGCTACTTTTTCCCTGCCTGGAAGGAAAGAGATAATTTGAAGATGACACAGTCAACAGTGACAACTTTATCATTGATAACACTCATGCAACTACACTTAAATACCTGGGAGCTGCTAGGGATAGCTCAGCAACCTCACCCCCTGAATATGGCACACAGCCGCGATGAAGACCGGGGGCTGCAGCAGGACTGAAGGAGTAGCCTGCTCTGGTCTGCTGGCTGCCAGTGTACAGAGGCGACATAAAAACAGATACATGTTTGGGTTTCTGCATCTGCCGTTACGCAAGGTTTCAGAAGTCTCTATGACCAAAGATAGGGTTAGTCTGATGAGTGTTTGTTAATCAGTCTTCACACCTATACCACTTCACTTTAGCTTGTGGGTGCAAAAAGGCAGCACTCTCTCAGGGACTGCACTGGAGTCACAGTGTGAATTTAGACAGCCATCTCAATATAGATATCCACCAGAGATTTAGATAAATATTAAAATAGTACCTCTTCTCTCTCTTTATACTGTAGGTGGTAGACAAGTGTGATGTTATGGACTTAATC
This sequence comes from Burhinus oedicnemus, assembly GCA_008921705.1. Classification (NCBI taxonomy): domain Eukaryota; kingdom Metazoa; phylum Chordata; class Aves; order Charadriiformes; family Burhinidae; genus Burhinus; species Burhinus oedicnemus. The sequence continues at coordinate 517,697 of VFFE01006856.1, forward strand.
AGTTTATGGTGGAAGTTGTCGCTGCAACAGATTCCCTTTTACTTGTTTTGCAACACTACAAATTGGTTCTCTCTCACCTGTGATTCCTAAATCACTTCTTCTCTATGTAATTCATTCAGAAAGGAAGCACCATTTCTGCTTAGCCAGTTTTGCTATCCTTCACCTTTTTCGTAAGCACTGAAACAAAGTTCTTGCATTTTTTTAACTTGTAGCCATGCAAGCTATGCCCACTGCATCCTCCACTTATGTAGCGTGCCTAGAAAATGTGGCAACTCAGTCCCCTGCTTTTAGGATCACACTGCATAGTGTTGAATAACTTTTTTTATTTATTACCTCAAAATTAAAACACAATATAACTTTAGCTACTCTAGCTTTGTTTAGCACTTGCCAAATGCCAAGTCGCACACCTGGGGTGGAATAACTCAATGGAAAAGTACAAGCTGGGCAGCAACTGGATGGAAAGCAATTTTGCAGAAAAGAACGGGGTGATTGGGCTGGGCAAGACGCTGAACATGGGTCAGTGGGCTGTATCAGCAAGGGGGTAGACAGTAGGTCAAGCATTGGGGTCATTCCTCTCTCTTTGAGACTTGTAAGATCACATCTGGAGTACTGTGTCCAGGTTTGGGCTCCCCAGAATAAAAAAAAAACCAAAACACTGACATACTGGAGCAAGTCCAGTTTACCTCCACCATGATGGCTGGGGCCACTGGAGCACACGAGCTGTGTTTCTCAGCCCTAAGCAGAAAGCTGGCTCTGGGGACATCTTACTGCTCTCAGCAGCTACCGAATGGGAGGACGCAGAGAAGGGGGAGCCACGCTCTTCTCAGGCAGGCACAGTGACAGCACAAGAGGCAACACATTCAAGCTGGAACATGGGAAAATCTCTTTAGATAGAGGAAAAAAATACTTGACTGTAAGTGTGGACAAAAAGTGGAACAGTTTGTCCAAAGAGGCTGTGAAATCTATTCAAAACATAACCGGATAATTACCTGAGCCACCTGATCTAACTGGATTCTGCTTTCGGTAGAAAGTTGGTCTGTGTGACCCTCCAGACACCCCCAGCCAACACGTTAGCTCGTGAAGCTATGACAACAAAACTAGTCTGCATTTTTGTCAGCAGATGGCAATATCAGCTAAATTACATATTTTATTCCAGCGGTGCAATGAGCACTACCGGCCGCGAAGGCAATAAAGTGGTGGGGAAATCACCAGAGCGGCCGCACAGGGAATGCGTCGCACCCTGCTCGTAGTGTGCCTCCTGCCAGCCAGGTCCCAAACTGGTCCCAAACAAACAGGTCCCACACAAACAAACAAACAAATCCCAAGCAAACAAAGCCGCAGAGTGCAATCAGCACTCCCAAAACTGCTGATTGCAGCACCGGTCAGGCCACCCCACGTCAGCCACGTCCAGCAGCTCCGCCGGCCGCATCCACCGGCACCAAAAGGCCCGGGACAGCCATTTCCTACCCGGCGGCCGGACCTGCCTTGCTTGGGAGTCCTATTTACGGCAGCCGCACGGGACTGCCAGACGAATGCTTAGCAGTCATGAATTAGAAACCTTCAAGCAAAATTACGACGCTTTTGTCAAAGCCGGGATTTTTAAAGCCACTTCCACATTTATAAACTACGGGATTAACACTCCCGCGCCCAGACACAGCCGCTGACCGGCTGCTGCCGCAGCCTCGCCGGGGTTTTCCGTTCCGGAGAGCCACAGCTTCGCTCTGACACCGGGCCCCCCCCATCCCGGCCGGGCAGCCCCGCCGCCACCGCCCCCTGAGGAGCGGCCCGCCCGTGGCGTGAGGCGCGGCCCCGCCCCGCCGCGGGGCGGGGGCCGTGCCCGGGGGCGGGGCGGCGGTTGGCGGTTGGCGGCGGCGCTCGGGCACCGTTTCCCCCCCCCCGCCGCTCCTCGAAGGGGCCGGTCGCGGGGCTTGGCAGCACCGCCCGGCCTGGCGGCAGCGGCCCTTCCGGACTTGCGCGGGCGAGGCTGCCCGCCTCCTTCGCCTCCTCCTCCCGCTTCGTCTTCGCCGCCTCTCGGTGCTGCTGCAGAGAGCGCTGCCGGCCCCCCGCGCCCCTGCCCGCGCCGCCATGGGGAGCCCGCAAGGCAGCTCCGGGCGGGGCGGCCTCGACCTGCTCGTTCTCCTCTTCCTTCTGCTTCTGTCGCCCGTGCGGGTGAGTCCCTCCCGGGGGAGGCCGGGCCTCCTGGCACGGTCGGGAGGAGAGGCTGCCCGCCGTGGGTGAGCGGGATCCCCCCCGGGTGTTGCTTCAGGGATGGGGGTGAGCCGCGGTGGCTCCCCGCGCTGCCTGAAGCCGGGGGTCTCCTGGGCGGGGAAGCGGGCTGAGGGAGGCGGCTGTCCCGTCAGCCGCCAGCTGCGGGTTAGGCTGGCGGGCTCGGGGCGGTAGGAAGCTGAAGCGTGGTACCGGGGTGTCTGTCCCCTCCTTGTCCCCGGTGGGGCTCTCCCTCCCATTTTCCCTCACTCGGTGCCGGGCGGGACGGCGCGGTGACACAGCAGGCCTGCCTGCCAGCACCTGCGGCGCGAAAGCGGGCGTGCTCGGGCTTAGCAAACTCCAACTTCTGGCCGGTCCTAGTCCCCTGCTATTACTGCAGACAGCAGCAGCAGCCCGGGATGCCGCGTTCCTGTGGTGTGCCCTGGTTATGCAATGCCCTGTGCATGTGAGTAGCCATCCAGTCACATGTTCGTGCAGAGGCTTGCCTGTGTCCTCACTGTCTGGTTCGGTTTGCTCAGAGCGTTTCTTATGCGAGGTGACAGCTTCCTGGGAGTAATCGGCTGTGTGTGGCAAGATCTGCTATTTATTGATGTGCCAATATTAGGACTATGCATTTGCTTAAAATAAAGGAGTAGAAAAAGTCGAACATCTTGATACTTTAGGAGAAAAATAGCGTAAAACCTTTGCTCCTCTCTTCTCAATCACCTTTTATTTATGCTGTAGTCCAAGATAGGAGTGAGATACTCCATGTTCCTCTGGAGAAACAAGGAGTGTCTTGTAAGCCTTAGTGGCTTGGGTTTGGGGTTTTTTTTTCCTCTCTAACCAAGTTGGAATTGTACTTTCTAGGTCCAGTTTTATGCTTAACCCATTTTAAACTCACAAGTTTGTCATCCTGTGTGTGCGCTGAGGTTTTCCTGTCCTCTTCAAACAACTTTTGAAGAGCTTGAACAGAAAATTACGAATTAATTCTTCTATTACTACTGGAGAAGCTGATTGTTTAGTAATGACTCATGATCTCCAGGTGGGTAGGTAATGGACTTCACACCTTATCAACACTCTTACGGGAGTTCTTGGAGGGAGATACCATCTTGTAGCAATGAGGTGTGTCCTAGGCTGGTAAGGAAATGACAAGATAATTTCCTTTAGGTAACAAAAGGATACTGAGCTGGAGGAGCTTGAAACAAGTTCACCTAAGATTTAGGTATTCCTTGTAGAGGATGTGGCTTTGTGGTCCGTAAGAAGTAAACATTGCAAAATGACTCTAACCATGCAGGTTTCAGTTTTGTAAGAAGGCAAAACTTGAATTTTTTTGCTATTAACTCTTATTTACAGTCTAATAGTCCATAAAGTGGGCCTTGATATCTTTCAAAGAGAAGCTGGTCCTTCAGTTAAACTGGTTGCAGAAGAGAAGCATTGTGAAGGTGAACCTGTTCTCTCCCTCAAGTATAGTGGTAGTCTAATGTTTTCATGCTTTTGGTTGTGGTGTGTATAAATTGAAGTGCTATATGTCATGTTTTTTCTTTTTAAAGAAGTCAGTAGACTAGAGTGGCATTTCAGTTTGCAATCCTTCTGTTACGTACACTTTCACAATGAACTTGAAGTGGTCAGCCGGTATAGGATGCATTTTTCACTCTGAACAGTGCATAGTACAAGACTTGTGCCAGCTAACCTGTTACTAGCTGATAGTTAACTACCCATTAATACCATCCAAGAACTAGTTAAAAATCTTGGCTCCTTTAGTCCTGTTTCTGAATGTGAACATACAGGAGGATGAAGTCTTGAAACTGTTCTTGTTCTCTTATGAATGTCCTAATGTACTGGATCGCATATTGTGTGCTTAATGGCAGCTGTTTCAGTGGATCCCTGTATAATTATAGTAAAACATAGGCTGTCAAATTAGTAGCTAAGCAAGGTTGGACGTGGGTTTCCTATCAGCAACTGGGATCCCAAGCTGTAGGATATATTTGAGTTTCTGAAATCCTATGGGAAGATGTTAATGGCAGGTGTTGCTCTGTTTCAAACTTGCCAAGTGGCCTGCAGTGCTATGTTACCTGACCTTGGGCATGAAGTTCTGAAATGCCTCTGTGGAGCAGCTTGCTTGGCAGGGATGGCAGTGCGGCTTCAGAACCACTTAAGTTACTTCCTGGAAAATCAGGAGTGACTTGTTCCTAGTCTTTCTGAATGGAAAGTAAGGGTATCTTTGTAGGAGGAGAGAGATGACTGAAGGGAATGACTGGCAGAACTACATAGTGCTTTTCTGAGTAGTAGACAAAACAATCTAAGTGTTGTGCAGTATTATTACTATTCCCCTGCAGGGCATCAGAGGTATTTTGGTGCAGATGGTCTTAGTTGAAGACAGCTGCTAGTATGGGGCCCTGTGTTTTCTGATCATGTATGGAGTAAGTGTGTATTTTTTCCAATAAATCATTGTCAGCTAACACCAGCTTGCTCCCCCAGTGAACTATTACCATTATTGTGACTTTCTCTTCCTACTTGACCTAGACTTTCTTGTGACATGTGAAGTTTGCTTGGATAACTCCAGAACTGGGGCTTGCTTTGCCTGACCAGGAGTAGCTAATGATTTTTCTGTCTGAAAGGGAACAGTCCCTTACCTATGAGCAAAGGAACAAGAGGAGCTTGGCAGACAAAGTTTGTCTCTGAATTAGCTGCTTCTTAACAAGTTACTGAAAGAGACAAAGTAAGAGTAAGAATGAAACATGTAAAATTTCCTTTAGTCCACGGACCACCTCCTTTCATAGGGAGGGCTGTGCGGTAATGTGCAACTTCTGGGGCAGATCTGCAAACTTGACTTGGCCACCTGTTTTCATAAACCAGTCTTGCCATTTATTAAGGTTAAAGTGCTATTGTTTTTTCCTAGAACTCAGTTTCTCAACCTAGTGGGCAATATCAGCTATGAAGTGTGATGTGGACTAGATATTAAGGAGGGGTGGGTGAGAGAGTATGCTGTTTCCTGGAATATTTCTTCTTGCCCTGCAAGATCCCAGATGTACCATCGTAGATTAAGGAAGGGGAAACAGCTGTATCTGATGCTGTTGCCTTTTCCATACATTAGTAATCTTAATTTGGAAAGCCAAACAATGTTCACTTGTCATCTGGTATGTGCAAGACTACAAATAGTTGTTGTTTCTGTATACAACATCATCATTGTTCTTTGTCTGCTTAACAGCTACATATTCATTGTTGGTGATGGCTAATGTTGCTGGAAGCATTGAAGATTATTGATTTGTTTCAACATGCAGTTGAAGAAACTTGGACTGAAGTAAATGTGTTTATGATCTGTTGGAACACTAGTTTTATTACAAACAAATTATAATGCCTGGGAACCAGAAAGCTGTAACAGAACCTTTGTAGAATGCAAATAGTCGTGAAATGTCCATACTTGCTCACGTGCAAGTTCTTTATTAGGGCTCCTGGAGCTCTGACCTGAGGTGAAATGTGTTTTCAAACAGAATACATCTACCAGAAGTAGGAATACCCTTTCCTGAACTCTGAGAATGTACTGATGGCCAATGTTTGTGTACTGCCATATGGTTTCTATGCTGTGCTGGGGACAGAAGGGAACAGCCTTAATTTAAGGTTATGTTGCTATTGCTTTGTAAAGTACTTAGGAAAGTCCTGTTTTAAAACATGAAACATTTAGTAATGTGACTTAAAAAACAAACAAACAAACAAAAAAAACAACCACACAAACAAAACAAAAAAAAAACACAAAAAAACCCCCAAAACCTAACCTGGTGTTAGTCTTATGGAGTATCTTGTCTTCTTTAGAAGGCAGTTGGGTTCAGTACAGCATTTCTGTTAATTTTGGGGCTAGGAGAGCTTTCACCCATTTAAGAAAGATGATTGTTAACCCAGATCTTAAGTGACTCGAAAGTCTGACTCTGCAAGTAGTAGCTTTGTTAACTGTGACTTATTTACAACCACACTGACTCATCCCTATCTCTTCCTACCAGTGTAGGAATGTTCTTCTGAAAGAAAGGAAAGAGCAAAGTACTTGTCCTATTCTGTAACTTACTCTAGCTTTTACTAGAGGGTTCTTGGGGGAAGAACTTCAAGCTACATCTTATCAGTGGTAATGGAGTAGTTACTTAGTTACTTGTAGTATCCCTGAATACTGTCTGAACCCCAGGAGACCAGCCCTTTCACATATTTTGTGGCTGACTGGGTGATGAGCATGCTATTGAGTTGTTAATGTCCGAGACATATGTTGGTGACTTTAGGCTGCTTACTTGGAGTGATTTGGTGTTTTTTAGGCTTATTGACTTCATTCAACCACTGTAAATCAAGGATCACCAAAACTTACTGATTCAGGGAACAAATTCAGACTGTTATTAGTGAGATCCTGCTAGGTCATGGCACAAATATCTAATCTTAGATTGCCTCTGAAATTGAATTATTGGTGTTAATACTGAAATAGAGTATTCAAACTTGCAGTTCTAGGTCTAAGTGCTCTTCTAGTAGTTAAAAGTAACTCATCTGTTCAGCTTTCCTAAACAGGCTGAAAGTTTGAGTAATAGACATGTTGGTTTTTCCATTGTAGGTTTTATTGATGTGGACCTTCAGCAATATGGTTCTAAATTATTTATTCAAATTACAAGTGTAAACTAACACTAGCGCGAAACACCTCATCTTGCTTTTTCCTGAGTGTTTAGCTGAATAATTTCTGGTGCATGACCAAGTGTCATGTGCAAGTTGCTTTATGTTCTGTCCCAAAAACAATGGCAAAAAGCCTTGTAGGTAAATTTATAGACATAATACAATTTGTATTTTATTTTGTATCTATGTAGTTATAACCAAGGAAGTGTTACCTTGAAATGCAGATAACATTTTTAAAACAATATAACTATCAGTCAGCCTGATGTAGCTGAAATTTACTGTTAGTTTTTCTATGTAAGAAGTGCCCTGATAAGGGTTGGAGATTTTTTTGTAACTAGTAACTGCATTACTAGTTTTAACACACTTCCCACTCTGGATGAAGCTATGTCTTTCTGAAAAGAGTAGGTTGATAATTTTGTGGGGTTTAAAAATTAAGAAGTGTTAGATAACAAGACTTAATGAAGCATAGGCAATGCTTTTTTAGAAAGTGTTCCTAGAAAGTATGATTACAAACTATTCTAGACTAAACACAGAAGCCAGCATGATGTTGAAGAAATACCTAATTCTGTTCTCATGGGCAGTATAAGCAGCTCAAAATTCTTTGCCCTTTTGCAAGAATAGCAGTGAATCTGTGCTTCCTGTTGAAGACATGATTAATTTGCTTCTAACACTGGTACAGACAAACACGAAATCATCTTCTTTCCCTACTAGTAGATTGCTATTAAAACTGGAGTGTACAGGTGTGAGGAAGCAGAGGTGAAGATAGTGACTTCTAAATTTGCATCAAAAAAAGTGTTGACTTCTTAATTTGATGCATGAACAAATTTACAATGTAGTGTCTGTAAATAGTCTCCAAGTTATGGGAATTTAACTTTTTGGCTTATGCTGGTATTAAACATTCAGTGTTCATAAGTGGAATCCTAAGGGGTGCTTTCCAACTTGTATGTAAGAATATGGTGATACTTAGTGAGCTGGATGAGTGGTACTTAAAGTGACTTTTGGACCTGGCTTATAGTGAGTAACTTTGAGTCAAGCCATGTTGCCTCAGTTAAGTTAAAGGAAAAGCAATTCTAACAGAGTTAGGTACACTGGTGATGGTTATTGTCCCTGATTAAAAAAACAACCCAATTACTGATACACATTTTGAAGAACTGTCAGTGTTGTTCAGCACAAAAATGGATGTTGTGGAGGCATTGTGATTCTGGGTAGCTCTTGGATATTATGAATACAGCCTTTCAGGGGCCTCTCTAGTCAGCAAACAATATTACTCATGGTCAAGCACAAAGCACAGCAGTCTGTCCTTGCCATGTAAGCATATGGTGTTTCTACAAAGGCTAGGTCAAGGTTGTTCAGGAGATGAAAGTAGGTCAGTTATCTCTCAAACTGTACCATGCAAACTTCAGATCAGAGCTGGCAGAAATGTAGTAAATGTTTGTGCAGTCTGCTTTCCACTTGCAGCCCAGGTGCATGGGAAAACCTTGGAGCTGTCTTAAAGCTTTTTCTGTAAATAACTTTTGTTATTGCAAGTGTTAATTTTCAGGATAAATATTTTGGTTTAGCATTTCAGATGTCTCACTGTTAGTACCACTGAACAAAAGTACAAGGCTTGCGAAGTGCCATTGTTCTCTTTCAATTTTCTTCCTTTATTTTATGCACATAATAAAGAACTGATTTCTGAATTTTTCAATTGTCCCTTAAATTAAAACATCTTTAAAATGAGACTTGAAGCTTTTTTCTCTTTACTTAACACTGTAAGCTTATTTAAATGTTGCATGCTTAGGCTTGGAAGTGGTGATGGAGAGAATCCTTTGAGATTGACAATACATGGCATTCTAGGGCAAGTGCAGAGCTATGATGTTCTGATTCAGAATCCTGTTTATGCTGCTACTTCCTCAGTCTGTCACTGTAAGTGACTGAGTTTGCAAGGATTAAAAGGTGGCAGGAGGAACTGAAATAATGCATATATGCAATACACTTCTCTCCATGTACACTGACTCGTGCTCTAAAGTGAGTTGAACCCACTAATCATATGCTTTGTCTTGCATGAGCACATTATTTACTACATCATCTTATATTTGAGATGCTTTTCAAGTATTGATTTAGGTTTTTCTTAAGAAACTCTTACACTGGGTCTTAACTATAGTCAGTGCGCTTCCTGTTTCTAGGCTAGGCAAGGAAGAGTGGGGAGCTGAGCTGGAGATCCGTGGTGATGTGGACCATGTCAAAAACATATGCTGTTGTTAACAGGTGTTTTATGCAGTATATGCTGATGTTTAAATTAGCAGGAAATAATCTAATCTGGATTATAAATGACTTCTGGAATGGTAGTACATAAACTCTACAATAGCTGAGGAATTTGGTAACAGTTCCTTGCAGTTAATCAGCTATCTTGTGTTGATTAGGTACTTCCACAATTGTGTGTCTGGTATGGGGAATGTGGAGTTGCTTCTGGAGACAAGAGATACAACTGTGCATATGACGGACCACCAATAGCACTACCAGAGGACGGCTATGACTTGATGCAGGTGAGTTTCTTTTGGAGGTCTGCTCCTAAAATATAGTTCTCCTACACTTTAGAGTTCTGTCTTGAGTTCTGTTGTACCTGCACTAGGACCTTAAGCTTTCTTGTCTTAACTTGATGAGAAAGCAAACAGATTATCTCTGACTTCTCAGGTAAAGCTTGTAGCCCCAACTGTGTGAAGGTAATATACCTCAGTTTCTGTTCAGAGATATGAGAAGTCTCCAACACGTGATTACAGGCTTTCACAAACATAACCTTAAATATAAGATTGGTTCACTTTCCTGCATATTTTCCTCACTGGTTTGAGCACTCTTTAGTCAGACTAGGTTTGTTTTTTTAGGACTCTTCCAAACTAAGATATATTCTGCAGTTATGCACTTCTGATCTCTAAAGGACAAGACTAAACTGTTTTCCATCAAATCATCGTTCCCGATCTTTCTTAAATAGGAAGGCAGTAACTGACCCTCATTCAAATAGAGCAAACTTGGACACAGTTCTCCTTAGCTGTGCCTAGTGTGAGACCATATTTCCATATCTGGGCTTTAGCTGTCAAAGTGAACAAAACCAAAGTCAAAACAGAGTTTGTGGATTTGAGGCACAACATAGGATGATACTGCCAGACTTGCCTTCTGGTAGATGATAGTTCAAAGCTTTAAAGCGTGAAATAGCTATAGAGCTAAACAATGGTTTGGCTGGTGGCAGGAGTGACTTAAATATGTAGGTGAGCTACTGTTTTGTACTGTTTCTGAAGACTTAATGTACAGTTATACTTGTGTTTGTCTCTTCTGTACACTGAATGTGAAATAGCTTTTCCAGGTAATCAATGATTTTGTGGTTAGTGGCTTGCCTTCTGAGACTTTAGAATCTGATACTATCCAGAAGGTATACTAGAGGATGAGCTGCAGGAATACTTTCAAGTTGGATAAACATGTGTTGTCCTCTTACTAATAGACTCTCAAATACTGTTATTGTTCTATATATAGACCCTGGTGACTAAAGATCATCTGAAGGAGCTTTTTAAAAGGAAGTGATGCCTTGAATAAAAGAAGTGATTCTTCTGCCTGTTCTCCGAATAATCTTATTGGCTAGACTGATTTATTTTTTTTCTATGCATCTCCCAGAGCAACAGCTACTGTCTTCTGAAATATGCTGAAGCAGAACCCATAATTATGAGTTCTGAAGTCTTAAACATGCTCTTCCTTCCCCCCCACCCCCATCCCGATACTGTTTTTATTTAAGGAACTCTGTCCAGGTTTATTCTTCGGCAATGTTAGCACTTGCTGTGATGTTCATCAGCTTCAGACTTTGAAAAACAACTTGCAGCTGCCTCTACAGTTTCTCTCCAGGTATGCTAATGAATGGCAAAACAGCTAGAACTTTGTAACATAATAAGAAAGCACTGTAAGACTCTTCTGTTCAAGTAGACTGTAGAAAAGGCAGTAGTTTCATTTAAAGGCTTACTGGAGCAAGCTCTTGGACAGACTTCCTCATCTGTATCAGGCGGCTTTAATTTCATGAAGCAACTACTTGTGGTCTAGATGAGTTGGTTGGTAGAATAAACATGACTATTGTTTATCTCAAGCTACTATTTTGTAATGAAACCTTCAGAAGCAGGTGATATAAAGTACTGTTCAGTCTTCTTGTTCTAACAGAAGTCTTCCTGGTAACAGCAGTTAAGTTTTCCTTCAAATTCTGCTTGTATCTGCTGTTTGAGGTAGGCAGTCTTGCTAGTGAATTATGTTGATGCTACTGATGAATATTAAGCCATTTTAAACACCAACTAATGTTGTATTGCTAATTAAAAACCTGCAGAATTTAAATATTTTGTTCTGTCACTCTGAGCAGAATGTTTATGCTTTTTGTGTAGGTCAAATCAGATATGCCTTGCGTCTTTACCTCTTAATCTGATTGCTGTTCATTGACTTTCCTACCCAGATGTCCATCGTGTTTTTACAACTTGATAAACCTTTTCTGTGAACTGACTTGCAGTCCCTATCAGTCTGACTTTTTGAATGTTACAAGCACCATACCTTATTATGATCCAGTTTTAAAAGAGAACAGAAGTAGCATTACAGAGCTGCAGTACTTTATTGGAGAACGCTTTGCAAATGGTGAGTAAACAGTATGTTAATTTACCTAGGCTTTTGTCAAGGTAACAAGACCAATGCTTTCTCAGGAAGAATTGGGAGGGGGAAACATCTCTTTGACTGTCTTTTGAAGTTTGAGGCATCAAATAGGTATCAGTAGGTCCCCCTTAAAACTGTTGGAATACTAACTTCTGCCTGGGTAGAAGACATTACACTGACACTGTTATTAACAGTGTCTTTGAAGACTCAGCTGAGACTGGACTTCTATACGAATGTTTAATAGCTGATAACTCTGACTTGAACTTCAGAAAAACAAAGTTGTTGCCAAATACTGAATGTCCAAAACCTACCTGATACTGAAACTGTCTGGCAAGTGTATGATAGTGAAGTTTGCCACAATAGTTCTCTCAGAGGCACTCGCTCTTCTTGAAATGTGCTGTTCTAGTCCTTTGAAAATACAAAGATTTTTTTTTTTCTAAGAACAAACAAATTTGGGTTGTATTTTTGGTTTTATAGCAAGCTTGAAGCATTAGTTCAGTCTTTGTACACTTTGTGCAGTAACCTTTAATCAAGTTGAGACACTTGAAAGTCATATATGGCCTACAGGTCAAAAGTACCTGAAATATTTGTCATAACGTTCCCTGAAAGGAACTTTATATTAGGTGTTGTTCCCTCTCAAGCAGTAAAGTAGGTTCTAGCATAATGCAGATTAAGGTGGCCTACTTGGGGTAAGATAGCTGTAACAAAGCATTGCAACCCTGAATACTGGAAATGCAACTGAAAGCATTATTTCACTATGTTAAGATGTTTCCTCTTGAAAGCTATAAGCATGTTCTTTGAACTTGGTGAGATTTTAATTATTGGAAATACTTGGAATGCTCACTCGAATAGTAATGTTGGTTTAATGACTCTTCTGTCTTCAAACACTCTTCCTAGCAATGTATAATGCCTGCAAAGATGTGGAGGCTCCATCGAGTAATGTTAAAGCACTAGGGCTGCTGTGTGGGAAGGATGTCAAGGACTGCAATGCAACCAACTGGATTGAGTACATGTTTAGTAAAGACAATGGACAAACTCCTTTCAGCATTATTCCGATCTTTTCAGGTAAGAAACTGAATAGTCCTTGCCTTTAAAGCCTCTGTTAAAGGCTGTGTGCTATAGCTAGCATACTGATTTGTTAAAGAGCTGCCCAGCAATGAACATCTGCAGTCAGAGGCTTTCAAAGCAATGTTAGATAAACTGATTATCTTTTTCGACTTCTGCTTGGAAGTCATCCTTTGCACTTGCTTTGTATGCAGCTTCTTGCTGTATGGATCTCTAAAACTCATGAAGGGATGGACTGAGCTTAGGCATCTGGGTAGCTTGTGTTCCTTGGCAGTACCCTGATCCTTTAGGATTTCTTTGTAAGGAAACTGTTATGCATTTCACAATCTGAACAGATGAGGGGGATGACAAATCATTGCTGGGACGCTAGAAGCATGTGCTCATTAGAACACTTCTGTCTATAAGACTAAAACATGACCAGTCACTTAGTAGATAACTGTAAGTAGTCGGTACCTGCTATGGAAAAGGCAGTGGCTTCTTCAGCTGTAAGACCAAGCAAAGCTACTCTATAGAGTCTAGGGGCTTCCATATAAGGGTTAACCCATTTAACTGGGAAGCTTGTGTTGTGAAGGTCTGAGATTTTACCTGGTAGTAAACTGACTCTGCAACTTGTGATTTGTCATAGATGTTCCTGTCCATGGAATGAATCCTATGAACAATGCTACCAAAGGCTGTAATGAGTCTATGGATGATTCAACAGGGCCATGCAGCTGTCAGGACTGTTCAATTGTTTGTGGTCCAAAACCTCAGCCCCCTCCATTGCCTGCTCCTTGGCTTTTGTTTGGTTTGGATGCTGTGTATGTCATCATGTGGATCTCCTACATGGGATTTCTACTCATATTTTTTGCACTAGTTTTTGGAGTCTGGTGTTACAGGTAAAGCATTCAAAAATGCTCATCTCTGAAAGTCAGTTGCCTTTTCCCTGGAAACTTCCTTTGCCCAGGACAGAATGCTTATGTCTCTACTTCTTCACCCAGCCAAAAGTCATGTTCTGTGGCAGATGCTTATACTTACAGGGAGTGTTCTAACACCTAAAACCATGTCGTAAAAAGTGAGTGCAGAAGTTGGTTTAGTTGATGCACAACTCTAATATCATCTGTAGCTACAGGATCAAATACACAAATCTATGACTTCCATAAGCGAGAACTTGAGAGTATGCAAAAGTCTGGAGAAATGTATGTATCTGCTTCATCTAATTGACTTCAAGCCTTTGTGGTAAAGAGTAAAGTCTCAGTTCAACTGTGTCTGTTCTTGGATGGTATGCATTAAGATACCAGAGCACTACCTTCCAGGAGCAGTGCACTGCCTTCATACTCGAATGTCAAACTTCTCTGGAAGCTGTGAGGTTTCACAATGCTTAAGACTGGGTCAACACACTAATCTTGGAGAACCCATATGACTAAAAATGCAATCCTGTTCTCTTCCTCAAATTACTTGTTCCTTAAGGTGTAATTGGAATGAGCTGGAAAATTTCAGTGATGGAGAGGCCTGTTTACCATATGCAGTGTTTCATCAGAGTCTCTGTTACTTCTGGCTGTTGTTAAACACTTTGTTGCAGATGTAACACACCCTACTTTGTCAGGGGATGTGGCCGAGGGGGAAAGAATCACTAAAAGTTTGACTTAAAGATAATGGGACTGTAGGAACTCAGTTCGGCATCAGTGGGAGAGTGCAAGATCTCATATTGGCAGCAACATGGAATCATAACATAGTTTTCCTGCAGACTAATATTTGTAACAAAATAGTCACTGCCCGATTGCAAATTAAGTCATGAATATTTTTCCTTAGTCTCCTGTTTTGAAAAAACTAAACAGAAGCTGAGCTTCTAGTAATTATAGCATTTTGTAAAGTAAGGGGCAGCAAGCCAACTTCTCTGTGCTATGTGATACTCACTAGTAAAGCGCACAGGTGACTGTGGCTGTAAATGCTTTGATGTGGGTGTACTAGCAGTCCAGAGCAGTGGAAACCTATTGGTAATTCTTAGTAGCATTATCCAGAGGGTTCTACTATCTAATTTTCTTAAGTATGGTGGTACCTTTCAGTGCAAGTTTAATATTGTTCAATTATGACCAGGAATGTGAAATTGCTGTATAATAAGAATTAAACCAGTGTGGAAAAGGGTAGACTGGGTACAACAAACTTACAACATACTCAGCAGCCTTATCTTACTGGGCAACATGCACAGTAAAAACTACATGAAATGGTAAGGGTATTTGAGCTGTCTGGTTCATAGCCCAAAATATCCTGCCATAATTGAAGGTCTGATTAGATTACCATGAGGAGGCTATTGAAGTTATCTCCTGCTCTGGGTGTCAGGAATGAGTATAAGCAATATAGGCCAATCATAAGTGTTCTGTGCTATAACTTGCTTGTCTTCAGGACAGGAACAAAGTACCTTTCTTTTTTCTCACTTCACCCTTTTTTCAGGTTAAGTAGCTGTAACTTAAACAGTTTGACTAATGAAGTAAAATATTTCTAATGTAGAAATCTCTTGCAAATGTTTATCACTCTAAGTTATGATCAATTTAAAGAGATTCTCTGTGTTGTTAATGCCACTAATCTTCTAAATATGCATAAAGAACATGCCCTTGATCCAAGCTGGAAAAGTTTATTAAGACTGCCAACATGACTGTAAGCTGTTCCAAAGAATCATAAATCTGGAGGTTGCTATTCTTGAGTGGATAGGTGTAGGGGGAACATGGTGCTTATAGATTCTGGAGGAGTCAAATATCAAATTACTAGCATCAGACTCTATTCTTACTGTGCAAACCTCAGAAGATACCTTTTTGGGGGAGCAGAGTAACATAGCTTTTTGTCTTGCAGGAGGCGGCACTTTGTCTCAGAGTACACACCAATTGACAGCAATATAGCCTTTTCTGTGAATTCCCATCGTGACAATGGTATGTCTTGGATAAGAGTAATAGATTTATTGGAAACTCAGCTGAAGTACATCCCCTTCGTGTGGATGAACTCTGGAATTTTAGTTTTGTTAGGCCATATAATCCATTCTTACAGGGCTTTACTTCAGTCTTTTGGCCAGTATCCCTCTTCTTTTAGAGTGGTACTTAACTGTATTTTGCTGGATGCTGAAAGCCCTGGTTTCACAGTTTATGGGTCTAGCTATGCTAATAGAAAGTTCTGGAGCACTTGGTAGCTGGGGGCAAAGGGGGCAACATAATGCTAAAATCAATTTGATCATGTTCTGACTCATCCACGTATCCATTCAAAGCATGCCAGGAAAGAGCTGTAGTTTAATTTGTGTAGCAGCTGAGGTAGCTTATTTTATTGCTTATGTCTCTTTAAGCTGCTTCCTACCTTTATTTGCTGTGCCTACTGTTGTCAAAGATAATTTTGCATTAGAAGGGGCAGTGTTAGGTACAAGCTGGTTTCTGCCCCCTTACCTTCAATCAAGGATTGGTCCCTGGGTCTTACTGTCAGTGTAGACATAGCTTCTGGTGCTTACTACAAACAGAGCTAGAATAAAATTTTGTCTTTCCTAGTGGACTTCAAGAAAATGCTGCTTAACTGACTTCTCAAACATTTACTGTTTATTTCTTGCTCTTACAGGGAAAGTTACCTGTGGTGAAAGGCTTGGTGAAAGGTTTGAGAATGCCCTAAGGATGACATTCACATCGTGGGGGGCTTTCTGTGTCAGAAATCCACGTCCTGTTATCCTTTTCTCTGTGGTCTTCATTGCAATGTGCTGCTCAGGCTTTGTGTATGTTAAAGCAACTACAAACCCTGTAGATCTCTGGTCAGCCCCAAGCAGCCAAGCTCGCAAGGAGAAGGAGTACTTTGACACACACTTTGGGCCTTTCTTTCGTACTGAACAACTTATTATTCAAGCACCAAACAGTCATCCAGACATCTATTCGCCTTACCCATCAGGAGCAGATGTACCTTTTGGGCCTCCACTTAGCAAAGAGATTCTCCATCAGGTAATTGGGACTCCCCAAGAGTAGAGACCTAAACATACCTAACAGATATAACCGTATGGAGTTGGCTTCCATCTGTAATGTCATGCATCCATCAAAACAATCACTAGATATTAATATTAAAAATCCTAGTCTTACCGTAAGAGCTTTTTGCTGAAAACATTGTCTTTTGACCTTTTGTGTTAGAGGTAGACTTGCAAGCTAAGTCCCAGTAAGTATTCTTAGTGTGAAGACAGAAATAATGAGATTTAGTCATGTGCTTCTATTGATGTGTGCCACTGCTGTTGGAAACTGACAGGAATATAGCACGTACTTAAGTCCTGTTTTGCAAAGGAGAATGCTGTCTTGTGCTGCTCTTAAACTTTGGTTTGGTTTTTGTTTGATGGCTTTTTTTTTTTCCAAGGTGCTGGATTTGCAGGATGCTATTGTCAACATAACTGCTTCTTTCGACAATGAGACTGTAACGCTGAAAGACATTTGCCTGGCTCCTCTTGCTCCCTACAACAACAACTGCACTATACTGAGTGTACTCAACTACTTTCAGAACAGTCATTCTGTACTAGATCACACTATTGGGGATGAGTTCTTTGTCTATGCTGATTACCACACTCACTTCTTATACTGTGTTCGGTAAGCAGTATGATTACATGTTTTTCTAGGCCAACTAGGTCTTTGTCTTGTTGGCAAACAAAACTATCTAGTTTTCACTGCCCCCTTGAGCCTTTTCTTGCTTTCTTTTAAACTCACAATACTGTGTGGAACTGCAGATTAGTATAGATTGCTTCTGTTTCTTTGTGTTGGTACTTCAGCAGGAGTTGCATTTTAATCTGTTTTCAGGTTTAAGCATGGTTTGGTGTAGACACTGGCTCTGTTTTACCTTAACCATGTTTCAAACATTTCTGAGAAGTAGAATTCTGATACAGAAGACAGTTTCTAAGCTTTCACTTCAGTTTGTAGTTCAGTTGGGTAGAAGCCACTCCTTGTCTTGGAAGCTATCAGGAAGACACCTTTAAAACTCTATTTAAATTCAATGCAAACATAGCATGAGGGCAATGTCTGGCTAGCAGTCTTATTTCTCTCTTGATAGTCATTTCTAACACAACAGCTTTTTACTTTTTTGTCCTGTGGTGCTGTCCCTTAGTTGTCAAGCAGAAGCTAACAGTTGCTGCTGGTGATCTCTTTAGGGCTCCAGCATCACTGAATGACACAAGTTTGCTTCACGATCCCTGCTTAGGAACATTTGGTGGACCTGTATTTCCGTGGCTGGTGCTGGGAGGATATGATGGTAGGTGCCAAAACAGTGTTGCAGTTTAAGTCTTGAAAGTACATACTTGTGTGCTGCCTTTGGCATCAAAGGTACATTCTCATTCAACACGTTAACTCCAGACGAACTGGAGTTCTGTTAAACTTTCAGTAAGCAAGGATATTTTAAAGAACTTTTCAGTAGATCAGTGCTGAGAATGGAGGTAGACTTCATTTGACTAGCGTCTGACATTTCCAGAGTAGTCTATTACTGGAACATACTTGTCTTGTTGACAGGTATGCAAGTGTTCAGTCTACTTTGGACCTGCTAAAGGATCTTTAGCTTTTGGAGGCTAGACAAAGATATGAAGTATCTCAAGTTGACATGCTGGGTTATGCTTATATTTTGCTTTTGAGTGAGAATAAAGTTTTGTTACTGATCTGAGAAAGCAGTTAGGAATACATTAAGATGTTGACAAGGGAAATCCTTTCATAATTATTCTGAAGCCAGAATTTTGTTGAGGCAATTTATCCAATTAAACATAATTTGATAGATATATCAAACACAAATGTACTAAAACAGCCTTTGAAGGCAAGCACTTGATTAAACTGTAGATTTTTGTATTTGCTTTTGAGTAAAACCTAAGTACGCAAGAGGCACTCTGTGTTTAAGAAACCACATCCTGTTATCTTACTAGATGGAAAGTCATAAGCCGTGGCTGTATAGTAGCCCATTGTCTAACCATGCAACAATTTAATGCTGGGGTGTTATGAATGTGGTAAATAATGAATGATTACTTTTGAATACAATCTGGAGTGCTTATCAACTTCCATTCTCATTTCAGTAATTTTTTTGAGGACTCAATGTTGTTAAACAGATTGCATTTTATGGAGTTGTGGGGATGGGTTTGCTTTAGACAATACTAATTTTAAACTTAATTGTATGTGCCTATACTGGAATGTAAGTTTCATTTTGTAATGCCTAATAATTTTTTTCCTATTCTATAGATGATAACTATAATAATGCTACAGCTCTTGTTATTACTTTTCCTGTCAACAACTACTACAATGACTCAAGAAAGCTAATGAAAGCCTTAGCGTGGGAAAAAGAGTAAGTAGGCTTCCTGTATTCTGAAATGCATACATTACTTAGAGCAACCTTTAAATGTAGATACATGAAAAACACCTGTACACTGCACTGACAGTTTCTCAGTATAACTACAGGGATGTTTTGAGAAGCAGCAAAACCTGTTAATGACAGACTATACTGGTCATAAGACTTTCACTTTATCTGGCATACTTCACTTGCTTTGAGGAGATAGGTTCTAGTCTTGTTAGTGACCATCTAGTCCAGTAGTACTTGCTGATAAGTAACTTTAAAAAGGATTTTATATATTTCACTTTGGCTAAAATTACACAGCTAAGCTCTCCAATCCACCGGACCATTACCACCAGTAGAAAGGTCCAGCATTTTCCTGTAATTCTTAAACTGTAATTTATACAAAAGTCTTCCAGATGAGGATCTAAAGCTTTCATCCCCTTCACCATCTTGAAGAGCTGATGTTGGCTAACACAGGCCAACTGCCGTGGCTAACAGTTCAGGTAAAAACTACTGGAAAGTCTGAGACTAAGCGCAAATATAACTAGTATCTACTTGTGTCACAAGCACCTCCCTTCAGTTAGGGGAACTGAAATAAGGGATAATAAATTGCTCAAGTATTGTAAGCAAGCTACAGTCATATTTCATGCGTGTACTTTTAGGCTTAGCTCTGAGGCAAAACTGCACTTGTGCTCTGAAATAGGTTATGCTTATGCAAGATATCTTGTCCTCAAACTCTGGAGAGAACATGGAAGGTATTTCAGCATAGTGTTCTAGTGCTTTGAGTAGAGTTCTAGGGATGTGTATTCAGCATCCTGCTTTTAAAAATGAGGAATGTCCCTCAAAGTACTGTTTGGCCACAGTGCACTCTTATACCACACAGATGATTTAAATTTGCCTTCAGGTGACTTCCAAGTATTTCTAATACAAGATGTTTTATCCTTTTGAAGTGTGACTCACTTTTTTCCTTTTAGGTTTATTAACTTTTTGAAGAACTATGATAATCCAAACTTAACTATATCATTTTCTGCGGAACGGAGTATTGAAGATGAAATCAATCGTGAAAGCGAGAGTGACATTGGCACTGTGTTGATAAGCTATATTGTAATGTTTGTGTACATCTCCATAGCTTTGGGACGTATCCAGAGCTGTAGAAGACTGCTGGTATGTGTATAGTTCGCATTGCTATAAACACTGAAACTACAGCTTGCTGACTAGCTTTTCTTAGGTTTAAGTGACTGAAATATTTTTTTTGCGGACTGCTCACTTTCGATCTTGTCTTAAAGCACTGAGTCCTCCTTGGGCAGGAGCTAGGGGGAGCGTTGTCCTTCTTGTCATACTTGACAATTCGTGTGCTTCAGAGCCTCAACTAAGTCTATTTTCACTTGAGATACACAGTTAACTTAAGCTTTAAGCCTTGTAGCCTCAAGGTCTTTTTTTAATATCTGAATCTTCAAAAGAACCAGAAAAGTAAGCTTTCTACTAACTACACTAAATATAACAATGTTTTTTACCTCTGCTATAATCTGTCCTGTGTGATGATGCTGGTTTGGTTGACAGTCATTACAACTTTTTTAGGTGGATTCAAAGATCTCCCTGGGCATTGCAGGCATCCTGATTGTACTGAGCTCGGTGGCATGTTCTATAGGCATTTTCAGCTACTTTGGAATCCCACTGACACTGATTGTGATAGAAGTAATTCCCTTCTTGGTGCTGGCTATTGGGGTGGACAACATTTTCATTATAGTCCAGGCACTTCAGGTAGGAATTCTTTCGTACAGACTCTCTTCAATGTGCTTGTTATCTTTGAAGGCTGTTAACTTGGAGCAGAAAGTCTACTGCATTCTAGTACTCAGCCCAATCTGAGCAGCTCTGGACTCTCACAGAGTATCTAGTAGTCTTGAAGAGAACCAAGATTATATGTACATTGATCCCCCACAAAAAAATCAAAACATCTGCTTTTTCTTACTGCTGGCTGATATCAAGCTCATTTAACAGTTTCTAGTCCACATACTAATGATGTACAAATGTATAGTATTTTTAACATCCTTCTCTGGTAGTTGTAGAACTTGACTATTTTGATCACTTGTAATTCTAGTGTATTGTGAGCAGGAAATATGGACTAAACTACATGCTTCACACCAGGGACTTCTGACATTAAATCTTAGTGAGCAATCATCTTTTTAATTTGACAAGCTGAATAACCCACTGAAACTATCACTGCCTCTGGCAAGTGCGTGGTTTTGGCTGAAGCACTGAACTTACTACTGTGTATTTTAAGTTCAGTTTGAAGCAAGGCAACAGAGGATGCTCGTGCTGCTTTTGGATTAGAGAATCTCTGTTTTTTTTTATCTAACTCATGTTAAGGCAGTGAAAATGATAAAAGATAGATTTAGATGATTAAAAGTTGGTTGTTTCTTTAACCCATATGAAAGCATTTTCTAAAGTATATGATTCCTAATTATAATAAATTACTACCTTAAAACAGAGAGATGAGCGCCTCCAGGGTGAAACTCTGGATAAACAGATTGGCAGAGTCTTGGGAGATGTGGCACCCAGTATGTTTCTCTCATCTTTTTCGGAGACTGTGGCATTCTTTCTTGGTAAGACTTCTTTAATATTTGAAGATAAGGGCCTTACCATACCTGCACGTTGCAAGAATAAGTGCAAAACTAAAATATAAAAACAAAGGGAGAATCTGTAGAGGAAGTTTAGCTTTGTTGTTCATTGCTATAGTCAAGTTTAACTTGACCTCTGTTGAGGTATTTTAAGAGGCTGGCACAGTTAAAAAGATGTAATTCTGAATCCATCAAGCTCTTCAGCTTGAAAGGCTGGAGCTTTTTACTGATTTGTAGTGACTGACAAAACTAAATTTAACCTTAGTAATGTATCAAATGTCAGGGTGTACTAACTCCTATAATGCAATCGGTCATCTTGCCACTGCTTGGAAAAATGCCCCAATGCCAGATTATGTTTGAGATTCACTCTTACAGTATGTGTTAGAGGCATATCTTATAGTGTTACCCTTCAAGTATAAATTGGCCTTCTGTCATAATGAATTTATTTACTCAGAGTGTAATTTGCCATTGGTTCAACTTGTAATGAGTAGCTTAATATTGAAGAAAGATCCTGCTTGACAGCACTTCTTAACTACCCTCTTACGCAGCCTGCACAAGACTAGTAACTTTGGAATTGAGAAATGTCTTAAAGCTCATCACTTTGCACAGCCTTAATGCTGTCAGACAGGTCAAAGACAGCAGCCATAGCCAGGCTTGTATCAGCTGTTTTCTTTACTCTGAAGAGAAAGGCTCTTTGTCCTGCTATAAGGCTAGCACTTAAACTGGATATCTATCTAGGAAATGTTCGTGCATTTCTAAGAGAAGGGAGCTTCCTTAACAAACTGGGTCATTTCCTTCAGGGACATTGTCTACGATGCCAGCGGTTCGCACGTTCTCCCTTTTTGCTGGAATGGCTGTGCTCATAGACTTTATTCTTCAAGTCACTTGCTTTGTAAGTCTCCTGGGTTTGGATATTAAGCGTCAAGAGGTGAGTATAAATGCATGTGTAACTGCAGTGTAATGGGGATGGCATCTTCTGCAGAACCATACTAAATCTGGCATTTAATCCATTTTCAGAGGAATAGACTGGATATTCTGTGTTGCATCAAAAGCAGTGAAGAAATGAGTGGAGTCCAGCGTTCGGAGAGCATCTTATTTCTGTTCTTCAAAAATCTGTATTCTCCATATCTGCTTAAGGATTGGATGAGACCAATAGTAGTATGTATACTCTGTTTAAAGTAAGCAGTCATCTGAACTTGAGCAAAAGCGTAGTGAGCCTGAAGGCCTAAATACTGAAGAAAAATCTTCAACACAATGAAACAACTGAAGCTTCTGGTATTTTTTGCTTTCAGCATTAGTATTGGAATAAGCTTTTGTAACTGCAAGAATATTTCTAGTAAATAGAGGCTTGACCTTGGGTTGTGCAAAGCCCAGGTTTAAGAGTTGCATTACTGACAATCAGATCACTTTAGGTATATGTCAAAAATCATCACATGTTGGCTCCTGCACTGCATTAATCTAGAATGTTGTTGCGGAATCTGTGATTCGGTTTGAGGTTACTATACTTATTGACAGAAGGTGTTTGGCATATCTTTCACTGCTGCTTTCTAAGTATAAATTTTCCCTTACGGCTCCAAAGGGAACTTTGAGTAGCTAGGCTCGAGGTTTGTACTATGCCTGGGTAGCATACTTAAACTACAGCCTCTTTGCACGGTTCCTATTAACTTAGTAAATTACTTCTGTTGCTTGTTGTTTCTGCACAGTTCTCACTTCCATGAATTTTCTTTTTTGCAGGTAGCAGTGTTTGTGGGTGTTCTGTCATTCAGTACAGCAGTTATGCACAATGTAGAGATTGGACTGGACCAGTCTCTTTCAATGCCAGATGTAAGCCTTAACATCACATTGCTCTTCAGCAATTTGTGGCTGAACTGAAACCTTGATACCTTGTTGTCCTGCCTCAATGTTATGTAATAGTGACTCAAAACTTTCCCTTTAAGGACTCCTATGTAATGGATTACTTCAGCCAGCTCAGCAAGTACCTGCATGCAGGTCCTCCTGTCTACTTTGTCCTAGAAGAAGGGCACAACTACACCTCTTTGGAAGGGCAGAACATGGTGTGTGGTGGAATGGGATGCAATAATGATTCACTTGTCCAGCAAATCTTCAATGCTGCAGAAATTGGTAGCTAGTAAGTTTTTCATGCTTTTCTCTGTATAATTACATGGAAGAGATGTAGCTGACCTGTGTTTCTTTTAATTTAGTTCAAGCTTAGCTGTTGATTGTACAACTGACACTATCGTACTTGCTTTATACTGTGGTTTTGGGGGGTGGGAAGAAGCTGTGGCAATCTCCTAGAATGAGGATAAAACCTGTCTGGACTGGTGGGATATGTTGATTTACTTGGCTTTGGAAAAGGGGCTTGATCCCTCAAGGAATCTGGGAGTGGTAGGAACTAAAACTCATGAAAACCTCTCAGTATGGTTAAGCTCTCCTAGAGAATGACTTGCATGCTCAGCTTCAAAACTTGGTGGATAAACTAGCCTAGCCTAGCAAGCCTAAGCAGGAATTGTATCTGGAGTTCAGCACCTAACAAAGGAAGAAAGTCTCTTCCTGATTCTTTTCACTGTAGTTCAGTGGTTTTACTTCAGCCTAACTGAAGGAGAAGCCTTGCTTGAAAACTGAGGCAACAATATCTGGAATAAGATGGGGGAATGGAAAGCTGAGCTTGGCAGCGGAACTTGAATGCAGGGAAGAAGCTCCTGCTGTTTGCTAGCCAGTGTTATGAGCAAGACTGGATCCTGGATGGGGTACCGGAGCAGGGGACTATGGAGAGCTAAGTAGCTTGGACCGGAATGAGCTGACATGGTGTAAGTCAGCACTGGAGAGATTGAGGGATGTGTTCTGGAATGAAACATAAAATTACTCCTGATGGATATGTTAAATTATTTTATTAGCACGAGGATAGGCTATGCCCCATCATCCTGGATTGATGACTACTTTGACTGGGTGAAGCCACAGTCATCCTGTTGCAGAGTCTACAATACCACTGGACAGTTTTGCAATGCTTCAGGTATTGGCCTCTATCTTGTTGCTAGGGGATTAGTTTGGTTTATAAGTTTTGCAGCCATAA
Source organism: Burhinus oedicnemus (assembly GCA_008921705.1). Lineage (NCBI taxonomy): Eukaryota > Metazoa > Chordata > Aves > Charadriiformes > Burhinidae > Burhinus > Burhinus oedicnemus. The sequence goes on from VFFE01006856.1 coordinate 542,216, forward strand.
CACTTTATCACGGTATGAGTCAGGTGAATAGCTTTTCTTATTGTGAGCAGGCACCTCGAGTTGCCCTCTAATTTGTTTGAACTGCTGTTTGAGTGAACATATTCTGCTGGAATGCTGCAGGTTGAAGATGGCCTACCTAGACAGCCAATGTAATGACTATTCAAAAAATAACTTGTTATAAAAATTTTGATCCTTCTGCTAGTTTCATTAGAGCACACAAACTTAGTGGTCTATTTTTGTTTGGATCCTTCAGTTTGGTATAATTCTCATCAGGTCTAATGTAGATGGTTCACAAGTAACTGAGTTTTCTGGTAGCCCTTGCCTTAGTATTAACCAAAAAAACCCAAAGGGCTACAATTTTATACAGAATTTCAGGGCTCATCAGTTATTTTATCAGTGAAAATGCTTTTTATGGAATTGTATCCTGTACTGTTGCAAGTCGGAAGTAATTAGTGTTACAACAAAGAATACTTGAACCTGTAGCTGACCTTCCTGTATTTCTTCAGTCACTGATCCATCCTGCACTCGTTGTCGACCACTAACTCAAGAAGGCAAGCAGAGGCCACAGGGCAAAGACTTCATGACATTTTTGCCAATGTTCCTGTCGGACAACCCTAATCCCAAATGTGGCAAAGGGTAAGAGCCATATTCTATGTATATTGCTTAGACCAGTGTGTCAAAGATACTTGCTGTGGAAGTGTGACTTATGTCTGCAAGGTTGGATATCTAATATCCTTCTAAAAGGCATACAAACATTGATGTCTCACCTGTCCTATAGTATTTTCTGAAACAAAACTGGGAAAACAAATGCATCATCAACTAAGTGGAACAGCAGCTTTCCCCTGTACAAAGACGAACAACTTCTATAGTCAGTCTGTTCTAGTATATCCTGTGCAATCTTGAAATGTATTTGTGGTCTGAAGCTTTTGTCAGTTTTGGAAGCTGTTAGAAACAAGATTCTAAGTTACAAAAGCTTTTGAATGGTGCTCACTGACATAGACCTCTAAAATGTTACTATGTTTACATAGAGGACATGCTGCATATAGCTCTGCTGTCAACTTTATAAACAACAAATCTGATGTTGGAGCTACTTATTTTATGACTTACCATACTGTACTGAAAACGTCATCTGATTTTATTGATGCTATGAAGAAAGCTCGGATCATAGCAGATAACATTACTGAAACCATGGGCATCAAAGAGAAGAACTACCGGGTGTTTCCTTACAGGTATGCTTAGATCCTTCTTGCCTTAGTGACAAATATTCAACTTGAGGACCTGAGAAAAGGTACTGGTTAATAACACCTTAGAGACTTGAGTTTTGTCTAACAGGAGGTAATACAGAGAGTCTAGAATGTCTAGCAAAACCACAACAATACAACTTACATCCACAACACTAACTTCTCTCTACTGTGGTTGATAAGTAACTTAAATCAAGAAACCTGTCCTTCACTACAAAGGTAGCTCTAGCTTCAGCTTGGGCACTTCCTTGCTTTCATAGTATGGTTTAATAGTTCTAACTTAGGCAGATATGTCGACCTGGGTCACTGCAAGCTGTAATGTGAATGTATTGAATTCAAACTTCAGTTATTTAAACTTAAAGCAAAGGCAGCAGTGATGTCAAATACTACTTGTCTAATTCTTGCGTGATTAACATTAACTAAGGACTCTGTATAAGAGTGCTACAATGAAATCGAGTTGGAATTGGTATCTGTATAGCTGAAATACTAATCTCTCTGCTTCAAAGAATCCTATCTATCCTTATGGTCTCACTGCATAATGAATCAGTTCAGACCCCCTGCAATAGTTCCTGCAGATACCACAATCAACCTGAGGAACTACCTTCTGGCAGGTATTGCAGATGCTTATATTGAAGTCTGGGAATTACCCTGACTTCCAGATACAACCTTTATTTGGAGTGTTAGTGAAGAGTTGTCGTATAACAGCCAGTGTTCCGTAGGAGTCATTCCACTGATGCTGGGAAGTCAGTTCCAGTTGGTGATTTCTATAAGGTGGAAACTACTTTATCCTTAGGACAGAAGCTAATCTAATATTAGTGTATAACAAGGAAGATGGCTAACTACAACTTCTGTTCTTTCCACAGTGTGTTTTATGTCTTCTATGAACAATACTTGACAATTGTGCATGATGCTATCTTTAACCTCTGCATCTCCTTGGGATCAATATTTTTGGTGACAACTGTGCTGCTTGGTTTTGAAGTATGGGCTGCTGTTGTAGTTTCAGTAACTATTGCTATGATAATCATCAACATATTTGGAGTGATGTGGCTCTGGGGCATCAGCTTGAATGCAGTTTCATTAGTAAATCTTGTCATGGTAAGTTAACAAGGCATCCCTCTACTTTAGTTTCCAAGTCTTGAACAGTTGTGTGTGTCTTATGTGTATATTCATGATGTCGAAGAGTATTTTCTACTAAACTTTGACAGGCATTTGAACAGTAGTGGGACTATCTTAATATGTCTAGATGGTGTGTAGAAAACAGGTTTATTCTGACAACTAGTCCTAGAACTGATCAGATACAGCAATTGAACTGTAAGCTGTACACCAACTGGTGGTGGTCTCTTCTGTTCTGCAGCAACAGTTGTATTGCTACTTGTGTAGTCTAGGTGCTGTTGCACATCGACAGAGGTTGTTCATGCCTAAGGTAAGGACACATATGTTAGTGCTAAGGCTTCTGCTGTATTTATGTTCTACAGAGTAGATTTGTGACTTGCTAGCACTAGTATTGTTCCTGCATAAATGGATGAAACCACTTGGGCAGAGAGTGCCTTGGTGAAACACTCCAGAACTTAGTAACTGCTAGCTGAGTGCTGGAGCTCTGGCTTACCTTGCTTGCTAGTGATTTTATTGCAGATCTGAGAAACTTGTGAGAGAGTAAACTGTTGCCCCATGTTACAACTAGGCATACGTTCATGCAAGTATACCTGCTAGATAAGTCTAAGATTTGCCAGCTGTTCAATTTATGTTGTACATGACTATTTAAACAGCTTGTCTTTAATCTTAAACTAAAGTGTTAAACTCAGCTGAATCTTTATGGTATCAGATCAGTAAGTATACTCAGTGTTACTCTAAAGCAATGTTATTGCAGCTAATACCTGTAAACCGATTTTAGTGTTCAGTGTCCACTACATGCACTGTATTGAAGCCAGCTTTCTTCAACATCAAGAAACTTTCATCCTCCAAAACAATCTCATGTTCTGATTCCTATTTAATGAGATTAATTGTCCATTAGTAATGACTGGTGGTAGAATGCCACACAGTACCTGTAACAACCTCTAGTAACCAAGTAATGCTGAGCTTGTAACTTCCAATGACACTTTAACTCTGGGAACTGAACACAGCTGCTGGAACCTCTCTAGGCTGTCTAGAGTTCTGAGTAGAGACCTTGCCATCAAAGTGATGGTCATCTAAATGATATTTTCGTGTATGTTTCTTTTTCTCTCTAGAGTTGTGGTATTGCTGTGGAATTCTGCAGCCATGTGACAAGAGCGTTCACTGTTAGTACTAAGGGCAGTAGAGTAGAGCGTGCAGAAGAAGCTCTGTCTCACATGGGCAGTTCAGTAAGTATCTACTGTATGGGAGGGGGAAATGAGTAACCAAGTTGCAACTTTACAGGCTATGCTAATATCCTTAAGCCATAAGGATGGCCTTGCCTTTTCTTTTTGGAATACTTGATTAAAGCTCTTAGAGGTCAACCTAGGCTGATGTTACTACTACCTAATAGTAGAGGACAGAGCTAAAAGCCTCAGCTGAACTAGTAGTTTAGATTAACCTTGAATTGTCCCATTAAAGTTTAAGTGCTTCTCTCTTCCAGATACTCAGAGGTGCCTAGGAAAGGTTGTTCTGAATAAGGGATGCAATTGAAGCTTTTTGGAATGCAAGCAGGGCTCAGCATTTAGGCAGTACCATCATGTCACTTAGATTAAGATAAGCAACCTGGATGGGGTTGGAATAGACTGTTCTGGTGATACATGTACTGGACCCAGGTAGGGAACTTCACTGAAATGTGAGTTACTTCAGTAACGGCTTTCATCTGTATCTGCCTGAAGTAAAAATAAAACTAGGTGGCTGTACAGATTAGAGTGGATTTTTAATCATACTGAGCCTGGCCTGTGGTATCAGGTTCTAGTGGGACCAAGAAATTGAACTCTTCTGAGCAGGTATTAAATTTGGTTCTAAGGACTAACAGGTAAGGAGGATACTGCATATAGGAGCCTCAAATTACGTAAGAATTTTAGCAGATGTTAAATACTTAAAGCAAATGGATTACATAAAGCCCTACTTATCAGTTAAACACTTTTTTGTTGACAGGTTTTTAGTGGTATCACACTGACCAAATTTGGAGGAATTGTAGTACTGGCTTTTTCTAAATCTCAGATCTTCAAGATATTCTACTTCAGGATGTATCTAGCTATGGTTCTGCTGGGAGCAACACATGGACTAATATTTCTTCCAGTTCTGCTTAGTTACATAGGTAAGATGTGGCAGTCTGCTCTAAAACACAGTTCAAACAAAAATAGTTAGCTACCTACAGACACTTTCTCTCTGTTAAATAGGAAGGGTTGCAAGGATAAAAAGCAGTACTTGAGCATGCCTCTCTGTCATTCAAGGAGCTGGTTTGTCAGAAAGCAAGAGTTGACTGGTGGCAGTGCAAGCTCAGCATTACAGGCATGATGAACTGAAGCCATCACAGCCTGCCTGGTGTGGCTGCACTGTGCTGTTCTTCATGGAGGTGGCTGCCTAGGCCCATTTGGCCCAACAGACAACAGCATGATTAATGTCTCTAAACGTGGGGATGGGATGGTGGGTGGAAGCAACAAACCTGCTGTGGGACAGTGTTCCTGCATCTTGCTTTGCAGTAAGGATGGTCCAAACACTGTCCTCTTGAACTTGGAAATTCATGCCCATGGTGTAGTAGGGGGGGTTAAGACTGATGGGGTTTCACCTAGTGCCTTTCCTGCTGCTGACAGCTATTACAAGCTCAGCAGAACCAAGTTTCTGAAATCTCATCAATGTTAGGCTGGACTTAGACAACTACGATCATGCATGCTTCTTGATCACTGATTGATCTGCTGTAATATTGAGACTTTGGAATAACTCTGTTTTTTCTCTCGCTCAGGCCCATCAGTAAATAAAGCTAAAACTCGTGCTGCACAAGAGAGGACCAGAGGTACAGAACGGGAGAGACTCCTCTACTTCTAGTTTTTAACAGTGTTCAGTGGACTCCATGAACTGTGGCTTAGGCCCAACTCTTGTTAAGAACTGAAGCGCAGCAATGTTCAATGACTATCACACTGTAACCACCACTGACTTGACTCTTGCACAGATTCAACTAGAAGATATGAGCTGCAGCTTTGGACATAGCTTTAAACTCAGGAAATGCTACGTGTGGCTCATATAACAGTATTACTAAAACTAGATGTGTTAACAAGATTACTAGAACACTTCTCTCTTCAAGAGGTTGCATCTTTTTCTTCTAGAAACCTAAACCAGCTATATTGCGAGTTGAATAGCTTTTTTGTCAATGAAACTGAGGTTGACATGTGTATGAGAATGGACTGCTAAACCACTGACACTAATTTTAAATGCAGGTCAATGCAATTTTTGTCTCTATTTTTAGGGGGAAGCCATCACAAGTTGTAATATTTTTAGTACTATTTGCCAAAATGTCTTGTATATACTTTATTATAAAATAGCAATTTTGTAGTTCAAAAATCTACTTAAATGCAATAAATTAAGTTTATACATTTCAGTGGAAGAGTCTTTCAGAATGTTGTGGGCTTCATGAGAGCTTGTTCTCCAAAAACTTGTTTGAAGAAGGCGACATGTTCTTCACAGTGCTCACCTAAGGTGGGATAAAATAAAAGTTAACGTTAACTTTCAAACTCAGAAACTGAGAAGCAAGGTTGTGTAGTTTCACTTCATTCAATTTTTAAGTACTAATTCTTATCTTTAATGCCTTTGAGTAAAGGAGTTGAACAATTTTAAAGCAGTGGAATCCTGATGTATCTCTAGTCCTGTGACAAGTATTCTTGCGGTGAAGCAGATGTCTGATCTAGTTCCTGTATCTAAGCAGCAGATTTATAATTGTGAGAGTTCTTTGCTGTCAAGATGTAAGATCTTGGAGTGGGATTCTGTGCCTATAGACTATTTGGTGATTAAGAACATTGCTGGTGCAAGCAGTTTAGCTTGGTTTTTAAAGTGAGAGGAACTGTAGTGTAAAACAGGCCTGGAATTTTTGTAATCCATGGAAACAGACAACTGAACTCAAGGGTTTCTTGACCCAGCTCCTGGCTTCAGGAGAAAGTGCCAACTGGAGATAATGGCTTTGCTAAACTAAGCAGTGCAAGCCAAACAGGTTAGCTTAATCTGCAAGTTCCTCTTCGGCTCAGTCTCTCCACTCCTGGGTGTTAGTATACTAAGAAGTAAGACAAGTTAACTTTGGAACTATGCTTAAAGGTAAGTCTAAAATTCAGGCTAGAATGCACCAAGAGTTTTATCTTATAATATAGACTCAGCTGGAGTGGAAGTGAAACAAGTCTTGCACAACTGAGTATCTTGGTCTAACTGCTTATTGCTTACCTGGTGTGAAACTAGGGTTTCCTCTTAACCGCTGATTTCTTTGTTCAAAGAATCTGAATATTGTATAGAAAAGCATGTCATCTTCTGCTTGTTTTGCTGCATCAAGGAATTTGCGGGCTGAAATGCTGTCATGTCCTCCAATACCCCTGATGAATCGCAAGGCAGCCAAAACTTGGTGTTTGGACAACAGAACTTCCACTATTTCATCATTTGCTGTGGAAAGTCTCTGTGAAGCCAATCACAGCTGTAAGACTATGCTTCTAACAAAAGATTGAGAGGCTAGCTAGTCACTTCAAGCTTGGTCAGGTAAGCTGTTTGACAAGTCTAACCCTCATGTGACATGGAGTTACTATAGTCTGAAATGCTTACTTTTAACATGTCCAGAGAGAGCTGATGTGCAGGAGGGTAAATGCTTTCCAGGGACAGTAACAGACAAGCCTAGGGCAAAAGTAGAAATAACCTTAAAATTCCAAAGACTTTCCACCTCCATCACTGGCTTATTGAAGGAACTTTGTCTTACATACCAAAGGCTTTGAGTCACTGAGCACATGGTACTGCAGAAACTGATGGAGCATGTAGAACAAGTTGTGTTGAACAAGGGTTTTGATGACCAGCTCATACAAGTAGTGCTGTGAATGCAGGAAGAAGACCAAAGGTATATCTCAATACCAGTTTTTACAATCTAGAAAGCAGTATAGTATAGGACTTAGACATGTGACCAAGACTGGTGTGAAACTCCATGTAATTTCATGGAGTGAGGTGATATACTTGGCATGTAAGTACTTTACCTGCACGGCAATCTGGAACTGGTTAAGAGAGCGAATGTATTCCATCAAGACTGCTATAGTGAACTTATGAGGTGCTTCCTGGACAAGAAAAAAGCATTAGGTGGAACTTGCATAGCTTCCCCTGTTAATGACAACCCTGTAAGAATGGGCATCAAAATACCCTAATCCTGACACAATCAAGCCTTCTGCAGGCTATTTCAAGCAGTCAACTTCAGTTTGCTGCTCTGAGACTGCTGCCAAACTAGCATTTAAAATTAACTTAACTTACCTTCTTTTCTGTAAATATAGATAAAACATGTGTGTACATGTCAGACTGGTCAATAACTGCTTGAGTGCGGACTGGACGTTTCAGGAGTGGATTACTTCTACTCAGGCCTGCTTCTACCACCTACAAGAAGAAAGCCCGTTTAAAAGAAAACTATAGTGTTGTAGTACAGTTTTAGTCAGTCTCATCTGTACAGAGACCATTTTCCACTGGGAACATAATCATAAACATATTTTGTTACTGAGCAAACTAACATCTGTGGTCATGTTATACAAGATGCATTCTGTTCAGTGTGGGCTTCAGTATTAAATTTAAAACTGTTTTTAAAAGTTACATAAATATAGCTACTATTATATGCCTCAAAGCCAGGAGATGAATCAAACTTACTATGATGACACAGGCACTCAGCTTTAGAAAGATTTTTAGTATGTGGCTGTACTATTTGAGTTAGTGCTTGAACTTGGTATTTTAACAGAAGTAACTGAGATGCATCAGGGCTGCGTATATTGGGCAGTGGTATAGTGTGCCATAAAATCAGTGGTTTGGAAGCTATTTTGATAGTTATGGGTTCCAAGTTGCTTTTTGAGCTTCTACCCTCTTTCTGCTTTCAAGCACTAGGGTATGTTACTTGTCACACTGGAGATCAGCTATGCAGCATCTGCCACAACAGAGTGCTAAGTGGGGGACTTAATGCACCTTGCACAGTAGACCAGCTTCTGTGAGCCTGAGGCAGCCAGGACTTTGGGGTAGGCCTGAACTTCCTAAGTAGAAAAGAACAAGTATTTTGCCTTCACCATGTTGCAACCTGAAATGCAAATAGCATCATCCTGTCTTTGTAAGCTGCTGTAGCTAACATGGTTTACCATAGTATAGCTTTGCTCAGCCTCCAAGTACTTCTTATATTCATGATTCAGTTTGTCAAAAACGGTTGCAATCACAGACAGTGATCCCCTTTCTGGCTCACTGAGCACTGAAAAGATAAAAAGAAAAAAGAACTATGAGGAAAAACAACCAGGGGCTTAATGTTGCCTTTTTCAAAAAATTACCTCTAAACTTGATTCTAAACTTCAAAGAAACACTTTCAGTTATGACAGATGTATTTTAACTAAATGTGAGTGGGGGAGTTGAATTTTTTCATGTGGTTAAATAATTCCTTTAGAATGGTGACTGAGGGTAGTCTACGCAAATGACACTTTACAGGACTAAGCTAGCTTCAGAAGTGTTCTCAAATTTAAGAACAATCCAGTTAACTTGTGTGAGCATCTGTAAATAAGTAGTATTGTACTTTCAAGATAAACACAAAGCACATGAACTTACTCTGAGAGCATACAGATAGGATAACCATTTTGCATTCTTTCCTTTGGAGAAGGAAATCCATTAGTTTTCCTTTATCTAGCAAGAGGTTAACCACAGGTTCAAGTTTCACTTGAAGGCTCCAGAGGTAACCTTGATTTGAAGGAGTAAAACAACAAGTTAATTGCCTTATATAGTACAGCCTAGACATCCAACTTTTCCACCTTAAAGCAATTACGATTTATTTACTTTCCCCAGTCTATATTTGACACCAGCATTACCCCTGAAAGGCTGTAGTAAAGATATGGTCATCCTCAGTTATCACTACCAGGAGTAGTCATCTTACTAGGTACATTTGCTTAGTCCCTTTAAGTTGCTTTGTGCACTGAAGGTACAAACTAGTCCCCCTTTGGCACTGCGTATAGTAGAGTGAAACAGCTCGCCACTTACCTTCACTTGCACTGATGATAATATCGGGCTGAAAGACAATCCAAGAAGAAGAATCTAAATGTTAAAGTTCTAACATCCATATTAACATTAATTCTAAACCATTGCTACTAAATTCACATTACTGTACTGAAGCAGATCCCATTAACATACTTTCATTTACTGTCACCTTTTCTTGTAAAGTCTTGAACTATATTCTTGGAATTATACCTTCAATTTCATGGTGTACTGTTCAGTAATTTCATATATGCATCTCAAATGACCACAACATGTGGTCATACTAGATTTCCATATTTACAGCTATGAAAGCATTACAGTCTTATGAAGCATAGTATTTTGTCTTGACGTAAATATGCATAATCAGCTAAAGCTGGACTTAATGGGTTGATGTAACAGATGCTAGCTTCTTCCATGCTTGGTACCTAGAATGAAGCTTCAGTAAGACTCTTGTACTTTTTGAGTATCTAAAGGATACAGAGTTTACATGGAACAGGAGATTGACTTGTCACGGAGGCTGGACCTGTAGAAAAATTAACAGTAGGTGAAGAACAGTAGTACTCTGGCAGCTCTCCTACACTAATAAAATACAAACTACAATCTTACACTGAGAAGGCAAGTATAGATTGTAACATGTCTAGCAGTCCTACAGCACGCAGCCAAAAGATATACCCATTTGTGTAGCCAGATCATCTACAAAGAAAGTCTGACACTGTGAGAAGGCAAACATTCTTCAAAGTGTGATTGTTTTGTTTTTTTCAGCCAAGTGAAATCATGCATGCGGAAATATTCCATCTTTAGTACTATAATTCTAAACACATAGACTCTGTTTGTTGTATTTATATGTAGTCACTTTAGTTTCTTAAAAAGCAAGACTTGTTTGTACTTTCTGATCCTAACCTTTAATACAAACCTCCACCTGCAGATTTAGCCATCATAGTTGCTATTAGGGACTTCAAAATTCAGATATTAAAAAGCTTTTAAGGTGCAATCATTCCTGTAGAAGCATCTTTCTCTTCTATAAAGAGAACCATGCTGCTTTGCCATATGCTAGAGGAACTATGCTCAGACTATTTCTAGCTACTTCCAGCTTGAGGGTAATTACCTGCTACGCTTCTAGGACAGGAGAACAGAAAGATAATCTAAGAAGACTCTAAGTGTTGAAGTCCTAACATTGATCTTAGCATTGCTTCTAAACTGGTCCAAAACTTGATTCTAAGCTCAGATTGTCTTTCAGCCTCTTTATGTGACTTACAAAGTCAAGTAGTCGTGACTTAAGCCAAAAAAGGATGATGTGCTTTTGAGTACACACACAAGCTTTTATAGCTGTGGCCAAAAAAATAAAGACAACCACAACTTTGGAGTGTAAGAGCAAAGTACTATGGGAAGTATGCACCTTAAACAGCAACTCTTACTTTTCTATAGTAGGCACAAGTTTAGAACACAAATTTATGTTCGATTCCTTTTTACCTTTTTTCCTCCATCACCCTCTCCTAAATATGTATAATAGAATGTCAGTAACTAGCATCCTAAAAACTGAAACACTCTTGTATACCAGCTGTTACATTTGGATAATCTTGATAACAGTGTTAGGGTATTTATTATAAAGTAGTTCTACCTGCTACAGGTATTTGATAGGGTTGTATTGATCGAGGAGGAAGTACAAATTGATGGATGGTAGTAGACCCATCAAATTCTCCTTTTAGCTTGATGTCAAATATAACTGAAGTCTGCAATTGAGAAGAGGAAATTAGTATTCACAAATGTGAATTACCACCCATTTACATGTATTCAGGCTGCTTTTCACATTTCCATGTTGTGTTCTCCGTTAGAATCATATAATGGTTTGGGTTGGAAGGGATGCATCTTTCACTAGATCAGGTTGCTCAAAACCCCATCCAACCTGATCTTGAACGCTTCCAGTGACGGGGCAATCCACAACTTCTCTGGGCAACCTGTTCCAGGGTCTTACCACCCTCATTGTAAAAAATGTATTTCTTATATCCAATCTAAATCTACCCTCCTTCAGTTTAAAACCATTGCCCCTTGAACTGTCACTACAGGCCCTGGTAAAAAGTCTCTCTCGGTCTGTCTTATACACTCCTTTATAAGAGATTTATGTCAAATTCATTGCTTAGGAAGATGCAGAATTTCCCTCACAGTTTCTATCATCCATAACTATGATATCCTCATACTTCTACTATTCAGTCTTGTTCAACTCAGGTCACTAATGCTTCTACCCAGTATGGAGAACACAGTGGAAATTAGCTTCTATTTCAGTGCTGATGAAACATGACTTCAATTATTGGTATCTACCCTATTCAGTCTGATTTTTGTTTTCTGTGTTTATATAGTCATGTTTATAGCTGCACCAAAATGCTGGAGAATAAGTGCTCTGGGTTAAATGCTAATGTGTAGAATTAACATGAATTATAACTGAAAATCAACTAATCATCCTAATGAGATAACATGCTCCAGTTCTTGAAGCTGCCCAAGACGATAACACAAGAAACCAAAGTCTTTCCACAAGTTAAGAGCAAAGTACCACTTTAGTTTTACCACTGATCAAGCCTTCCTACTGCAACTACAGACAAGCAAGTTTTACCTATGCTACCATATGCCTAAAATCATTTGTGTTCATAGAAGTTTTTGTAGATCCAGGCCTTCAAACTAAAGGAGCGTAAGTTTGTGTCATAGAAACATATCATTCAAATGTGTGTGATATGAGAAGTTCCTGGGATTAATAATTTAGTATCCAATTTAGCTCTTCGTATAATGTCTTAAAAGCCTACACAGTGCAGCAGCAGAGCATCACAGGAAACTAACAAGAAGGAAAAAAAAAATTGTAGGAAAAAACAGGCATTAACAACAGCCCTGATTAAATGTTAGCCCAACAATGTAAAAGGATTATTTTGAATCTCTTATACCCTTATGGTTTTGTTCCTGCAAATACTCTGGCTTTTGGAAAAGCCAAGCACATGCAAAAATATTGTCTAGAGCTAACAGACATCATTATTAAAATCTGCCTATAACTTTTAAAAGTTAAGGTACAACATAATATAAATAAATCACACCTCAGTATCCTGATGATGTACTACCACCAAGTTATCCACAACATTCAGTGCAAACTTTCCAGTTCTGTTCAGCTTTAAAATATGTGTCTTCTTACAGGAGCCCTCTCTACAGAAAGAGAGATGAGAAGAACTGGTCAGTAAGCCTGTTGAAACTAGAAAAGCAGAGATGTCTCTTATGCGCATGTGAATTGCCACTAATTTTCTTCATTCTACTCTTACCTTGGTAAGTGATAGAGGACTACTTCTGCTCCTGTACTATTGGAAGTCCTTGAGTGATGCCTCAAATAGAGAACATAAAGCTGCCCATATCTAACAAGACAACAGGATTAAAGCATTAGTTTCAAATAAGAGCTCTACCAGTCTGTTAGAGCCACATGTTTTATCCTAGAAGAACAGATGTGAGATTACCTAAGTCAAGTGATCAATTAAAAGCAAAAGACTAAAACAACACTCGATAAATGAAAATGCACAGCCTATACTCATGCAAGTTAGGCATCTAGCAACAACGCTACCAACACGTTACTTCAAAAATGAGGCATTCTCAAAATTCCTATACTAATCAAGAACAACTTCATGTAAGACTTCTCAGTTAGCTTTCCCTTCCTGCCTTGCCCCAAGGGAGGTGTTTAGATGCTTTGTTCAAGGCAGTAACTCAAGCACTTTAAAGCAGTAGCACTGCTGAAACAAGAGACAAGTGCAACCGTGTTAATGTTCTTGTCTTTTCTCAGCATCCCCAAACTTTTTGAAGAAAGGCTTGATTAGTTAGATACATACATTGTAGCCATAGCAATATCTCTTTCAGAAAGGCTGAGCTTGGAGGACTTGGGTGCTGCAGGTAACTCGATTTCAAATTTTGATAGTTTTGACATTGTTCCACTCTGTTAAACAGAAAAAAAACCCAAAGAAATCCATTGTTAAGACTTGAAACAGAAAGGTTGCAAGTAATCTTTAATCAAATGCTGCACCAATAACACCCCCGCGAGGTGAAGAATGGCGATAGCCAAAAAAAAAAAAAAAAAGGGTTTGACACTTTTTTTCCTACTGTGATCATAAACACATACTTCTGGTATTATAATTTCAGCAATTTTATCATCTTGGTTTTATAACAGCAGCTGCAGCTAGCAAAACATTTCAATTTTAATTAAGTCGAGACAAATTTGTATGCACAGCCCATTTACAATTGGTCTGGAGATCTCAAACAGTAGTTCTCTTAACTTCCTTTCTCTCTTCCAGCAAAACATATGCTCCAACACTTAAATAATTGCTTACTGGGAAGGGGAAAATATCAGTACCTCCCACCAGTCACAGTCTCCTTTTGATCCTGCTAACTCCAGAATATGTCTTATGCTCAGAGCATATTCCTGCTCCTGCCCAAAGTTCCTCTCTCCTCTTCCTCTTTTCCTATAGAATTTATATTCAAGAAAGTTTTCAGAGTTTCCAAAGCTTCTAATGAAATTCACTACCCATTCTCATTAACTCATTCTTGAGTGTGAAGTGTGAACACTAAAGAAATATATCCTTTGCTAAAGATCTGTTTTCAAAGACTATTTTAGTACAGTACCTTTCTCAGGAAATCATTGAAGATGACCTTCTGAACACAAAATAAAAATTATTTAGCTTCAAGCTACAACTTGACACAAAATGCTAAGGAGGGGGAAGCATGACATAAGTCCTTAAAAAGAAAGCCGTAAGAGGCTAGTAAGTTCCACCTAGCCACCTAAGAGAATGTCATTTCAGGATCCAGGACAGACCCTACCCAAGATCAAACCAGGAAACCCATTTGAATAAGCTTCTTTTTAATCTGTTCCCTTAGACTACCACAGAAATCTTCCTAATCCTTTGAAAGAAGCAAGATGGGCTCTGTAGTTCTTTTCCTCATTTTTTTAAGTCATCTTACTGCATGACTAACTTAAAACAGATTCTAGTTTTTACTACACTTTTTCCAAGCCAAAAAGAAAAATATTTTCCCAGTGACCTGAAGTGTTGTTCACACGGAAGAACACTAAGAGAAGTAAAGCCCTCTCATGCTTCGGACAATAGTTGTTTCTTAAGCGCTACCTTTTTTATTTCTTTTTCAAATTCATCCACTCACACCTGGAAGGCTGTAGTTACAATCACAAGTGAAAGGCCCTTAGTTTTTCTTTATTACTGCACTACAGAGTGCAAATGCCCATAGTAAAATTAAATAATACATACACTTATTTATATGAAAAAAAAATCTCTTGAAAGATATTTAAGTTGTCAAATATTGAGTCACTAATTTATTTATTTTTTTCCTTTCTCAAGTTCAACTGTCCAACATTAGCTGGACACACTTCTTTCCAGAGAGGACACAAGAAAGACCAAATTACTTAATTTTAGGCCATCACCTAGGAGCTACCTTATAGATTTTTACTTTGTCCTTTGCCTATTGTCATATAAGGATGTGAACACATGCACCTCTTGGAAGAAATCCAGGAAAACCAATAGAATATGTGAGTGAAGAAGCAGCCTAAAAAACCAGAAGCACACAAAATTAAGAGTTTGGAACATATCCCTGTACCTTGAAATAGAATGGCTGCAGGACATTGCCAAGGACAGTGGTCGACAGTAGAATAACAGAGCTCTCTGGACAATACATATACCAGTTGACATTAATACTCTGATTCTTCAGAAGTTTTAAACTTCGTTTCTCTGGTAACACCTGGAAACACAGTATATCAGCATTATCCATCAGGATTCCAACAGCATAAATGGTACTGCACACTAGCTAGGAATGTTAAGTGAGAAACAGTTAAGTGTAAGCACTAGAATTAAAAAATCAAAAACCTGACAATTAGAGCTTAGGCCCCAATTTACTGTAGCTAAGGAAATGCACATTAAATCCTCCTCAAATTCTAATGAGATGAAAGATACTGACTTCCCGCTCATCCAGGTCTGGGTATAAGTTCTGTCCATAATGGAGACAACACCTAGCTTGACACAACTAGTGAAGTTTTATTAAAAAGTTATTACGATATCTTTGCTGCTTTCACTCCCCAGTTTCCTTAGTCTTTTAAGAACTAAGACAGTAAATAAATTGATTCTCTTTATTTTAAGGGCTTAAATAACATCTCTTCAAAAACACACTTATTTTATTTAGTCCTTTTACCTGCAGGGTTGACATTCATAATCCTTTTAGGTGCCAAATATATTTTTCTCCCTGAATCAGCACAAAATAACGCTGCTTTTTCAGTTACTTTCTTCAGTACTAGCTATTAGTAACAATAATTATGTGAAACACTGTGTTTTAGCTCCAGGACTGGAACTATTGGGAAGTGCACAACTTTGGAGGAAGTTTATAATATCCCTCATCATGAATGTCAGAAAGGGCTATTTATTAATTAGATTTCTCCAAAAACAGATGCAAAGGTAATTACACATAACACAGAGGAACTCAGGCAAAGACATCAACATAGGAGGAAGCTGCCAATTTGCAGAAGGGTATCACTTAGTCAATTATTTGTTCTTTGCTGCATTTTAAGCATGTACACATCCTCCCCAATGCTGATGTGTTTTGCCTGAAGTGATATTTCACATTAGATTTAGATACTCATTTCCATACAAGCCAAGAGCATCTATTAATCTAGAGTTCTGAAGTATTAATTCAGTACTCCTTTATACAGGGTCTTTGTTAGCGGTGCTAAATAACCTGTGTCCTGGTTTGAGGTTAGTGTTAAGTTCCCCCCACCCCAAAAAGTATTCCTCTCAAAGAAAAATAATGGTAGTCTGCAAATAAAACAGCAGAATTTCTTTTTTTAGCAGTGCTTTCTCAATCAGAGAGCTAGAAGAAAGGAATTCAAAGATACTGACACAAATTTACATTTTCAAATCTCTAAATATGTCTGTCCTACAGGAGTTATTTGTATTACCTGATAGAATTCGATTCCTTGATCTGTGATGAAGACTATTTCTGTAGAACTTGTCCAGCAGAATCCTAGAATATTGGCATTCTTTGTCTTTTAACAAACAAGCAAACAAACACTCTTTTACTTGGGAAAAATCAACTATTCAGATAAGCTAATATTACTAAATGAAGAACGTGAGACCAAAGGCAATTTAGTTATCCAGTCACTGGAGTTAATACTTTTGGCCAACTAGACACCCAGCACATACCAGCTACTTCTGTAAAGGCTTCCAAAACTATGTATGAACACAACTACTGTATGACCTGAATTTTTGGTAGAATTACAAGTTTATTACACAGCCAAATTTTCTTTTTTGCCCTAAATACAACCAAGTTCTTCTGGTTCAAATCATACTGCCAATTCAACCAATTCCTGACATGAAAAGCAGGTTCCTTCCGTTGACAGAAATTAAGAACTAAGTGGCAATATTTGTCATGCCTTCACTCTGAACACTATCATAAACGGTTTGCTAGAATGGTTTATTCAAACACATAATCCTAAATAATGAAGCAGATAGTGATTCAGCTTTAAAGTCTACAGGAATAAAGGGATCCATGCAAATCAGATGTTTAAAAATTTACTTTAGCATTCTATTACCCCAAAATGTAATTTATCTTAGTTAAAAGTAGGAAAGTACCAAACAATGACAATGGTACTTGTTTCTGGTAAAATAATCATAGAAAAAGTAGAAGGGTTGTTTAAAAATACCAAACATAGTATGCAAACTAGTAACAGCTTACTATCACTGATCAGTGAAATTAGGGTTAAACATTAACATATCTGACATTAGTATAATTCCTGTCTACTGTTTCTGTATCATCAGCACTTTGTCTCTTGTCCTTCCCAAACCTTGACATTTGTTGCCTCCACAGCATTTCAAGTCCTTTCGCAGAAGGAATTAAAGTGACTGGACCAGGAAGTTCTTGATGGTATTGTTAATACTTGTTCATTTACCTCAATTCAGATAGATAGTGATGACTACCTCTCATTTACTTCATGTTAGTGTTTTGGAAGGTATCTCAATTAGTTCTCTTGTAGAGTAGAGGCCACCAGCATAACTAATGTTAGAGTTTCACTTAAGCATATAAGCTTGGGAGATTTAACTTACCTTACATTCCTGTGTATATTCTAGCTGAGGGCTATCTGGAATAAAATTCAAAAAATCCTGCAAAACGCCCAGGAAGTGTATTAGCAATTATGAAGCACAGACAAGATACATACATAGATAGAAGAGAACAGATATTAGTTTATCAAATTATTTTGGATGAGATCTATAGAAGAAAAACTTGACTTACTATATTCCACTTCACCCCTGCCAGGGAATTCTTTATAGAAGTTGGCTCCCCCCCCACTTTTTCTTAAATGATGACACTAGCAAGACAACAATGTTGCCTGTTCAGCCTCTCAGGATGATAGAGGAATGTTCACTACAGCTGTTGTTAGCCACCAGACCTCTTGAACATTTGTCTCAGAGGCTTCTACTCTGGTACTGTAAGTAGAAGATTTCCAGTTCCCTATCTGCAGGGTGTTGGTTTCTTACCACACTCTTCAAAGTTCTCTGCACAGCCAGTATCTTGTTCCCCAAGGAAAACTTGATGCACTTGACTTCTCCTTTGTCTTCCATCCTATACAGAGAAAAAAAAAAGAAGTTATGGAAATAGTCTAAAAGTTTCCTACAGAACTCTGTAATATACCCTCAAAAAGAAAATGAGAGAAGAAAAAAAGTGTAAAGCAAACACTTTTTAATACAACTTATGAATGTTGCCTAACAAGTGGAGGATTCAAAATTCAGACTGGAAGATAATGGCAGTTCACTCTTCAGAAGTCCTGAACACATCTGTTACAGAAACATGGCTAAGGTCACACAAATTAGCACCTGAAGTTACTACAAATGCTCAGCTCTGTTGGCCTATGATGTGGAATTGGAAGACCGTGGGACTATTCAAACCTGCGTTCTCAGTTCTGCCCCAGTGAGTCTAGAGTTCTGCGACACTCACCAACATCCTGCAATGAGCTCCTTTACTTCCAGCACTACTGCTAATTGACACAAGCCTACTCGCTTCCCCATTAAGACACATCCTCTAGAAGAATTTCTGATGTCAAAGGGAGAGTGAGGCTGTTTTCACACCATTTAAAAAAAAAAAAAATTAAAAGTGTATTCTTAACAAAGAAGCAACAGTACAATTGGCATGAATAAGGTAGTTCTAGTATGCATTATTAACTCCAGACAAAGAGACAGCTAAAGAGTCAAGCAGGAAAATTGTGGAACCTCCTGAAGTTCACTGAGTATTTTCAGCTCCCTCAGGACTGGTGACAAGGGTGGTCAAATAAAAAAGTCAAATGAAAATAGTAACTTTCAGGACAGGCCCTATGCAATACCTGACAGATCACAGTAAACACACCTCGACTACAAATCGCTTCATCCGTATGTGGATTCAAGCAAACTTTGAGTAAAAGAATATTTCTTACATATGGACAGCAGAGTTCAAAGAGCCATCACTCTTAACAGAGGCATATATAAAATAGTTCTCTAAAGACAAAGTTTCATTGAAAGCACTGTTCTTAGACTCAAAAAAAAAAATTTCCACAAGAAATGGAAGACATAAAAGAAGCCAATTTAGATTAAAAAAGAAACAGAAGGAAAGAAACCTACACATAGGGAACACTGTGTTTGAATCACAGGCATGAAGTTCAGAAATTAGGGTTCTCCACACATTTAAATTTACTTCATTTTGTTTAACTTGCTAAACTGCATCCTATGATAAATCACTGCTGCAGTAGGAATCACAAGTTTAAATCCCCACACTCTCTCACATATAGAATCATAGAATCATTTAGGTTGGAAAAGACATTTAAGATCATCAAGTCCAACCATTAACCTAACACTGCCAAAACCACCACTAAACCATGTCCCTAAGCACCACGTCTACATTTCTTTTAAATGCCTCCAAGCATGGTGATTCCACCACTTCCCTGGGCAGCCTGTTCCAATGCTTGACAATCCTTTCGGTGAAGAAATTTTTCCTAATATCCAATCTAAACTTCCCCGGCGCAACTTGAGGCCATTTCCTCTTGTCCTATCATTTGCTACTTGGAAGAAGAGACCGACACCCACCTTGCTACAGCCTCCTTTCAGGTAGTTGTAGAGAGCGATAAGGTCTCTCCTGAGCCTCCTTTTCTCCAGACTAAACAACCACAGTTCCCTCAGCTGCTCCTCGTAAGACTTGTGCTCTAGACCCCTCACCAGCTTCACTGCCATTCTTTGGACACGCTCCAGCACCTCAATGTCTTCTTGTAGTGAGGGGCCCAAAACTGAACACAGTATTCAAGGTGCAGCCTCACCAGTGCTGAGTACAGGAGGACAGACGATCACTTCCCTAGTCCTGCTGGCCACACTATTTCTGAAACAGGCCAGGATGCTGTTGGCCACCTCGGCCACCTGGGCATACTGCTGGCTCATATTCAGCCGGCTGTTAACCAACACCCCCAGGTCCTTTTCCACCAGGCAGCTTTCCAGCCACTCTCGCCCAAGCCTGTAGCACTGCATGGGATTGTTGTGACCCAAGCGTAGGACCCGGCACTTGGCCTTGTTGAACCTCATACCATTGGCCTCGGCCCATTGATCCAGCCTGTCCAGATCCTTCTGTAGAGCCTTCCTACCCTCAAACAGATCAACACTCCTGCCCAACTTGGTGTCGTCTGCAAACTTTCTGAGAGTACACTCAGTCCCCTCATCCAGATCACTGATAAAGAACTGGCCCCAGTACTGAGCCCTGAGGAACACCACTTGTAACCAGCCGCCAACTGCATTTAACTCCATTCACCGCAACTCTTCGGACCCAGCCACCCAGCCAGTTTTTCACCCAGCAAAGAGTACACCCATCCAAGTCACGAGCAGCCAGTTTCTCCAGGAGAATGCTGTGGGAAACCGTGTCAAAGACTTTACTAAAGTCCAGGTAGACAACATCCACAGCTTCTCCCTCATCCACTAAGTGGGTCACTGTGTCATAGAAGGAGATCAGGTTTGTCAAGCAGGACCTGCCTTTCATGAACCCATGCTGACTGGACCTGATCACCTGGTTGTCCTGTATGTGCCACATGATAGCACTCAAGATGATCTGCTCCGTAACCTTCCCTGGCACCAAGGTCAGACTGACAGGCATGTAGTTCCCCAGTTAGCCAGGACTGCTGATAAATGATGGAAATAAAGTGGCTTGGTGAGCACTTCGCCAGCTCCCTCAGTAGCCTTGAGTGGATCCCATCCAGCCCCATAGACTTGTGTGTGTCTAAGTGGTATAGCAGGTTGCTAACCATTTCCGCCTGGGTTATGGGGGCTTCATTCTGCTCCCCGTCCCTGTCTTCCAGCTCAGGGGGCTGGGTAACCCAAGAACAACTGGCCTTAATATTAAAGTCTGAGGCAAAGAAGGCATTAAGTACCTCTGTCTTTTCCTCATCCTTGGTCACTGTGTTTCCCTCTGCATCCAACAAAGGATGGAGATTCTCCTTAGCCCTCCTTTTGTTGCTAATGTATTTATAGAAACATTTTTTATTGTCTTTTACCGCAGTAGCCAGATGAAGTTTTGGATCTTCTAATCTCCTCCCTGCATAACCTCACAGCACCCTTGTGGTCCTCACGAGTTGCCTGCCCCTTCTTCCAAAGGTCATAAGCTCTCCTCTTCTTTCCCAAGTTCCAGCCAAAGCTCTCTGTTCAGCCAGGCTGGTCTTCTTCCCCACTGGCTCATCTTTCAGCACATGGGGACAGCCTGCTCCTGCACCTTTAAGACTTCTTTCTTGAAAAATGTCCAGCCTTCCTGGACTCCTTTGCCCTTCAGGACTGCCTCCCAAGGGACTCTGTCAACCAGTCTCCTAAACAGGCCAAAGTCTGCCCTCCAGAAGTCCAAGGTAGCAGTTCTGCTGACCCCCCTGCCCCTTACTTCTCCAATAATCGAAAACTCTATCATTTTATGATCATTATGCCCAAGACAGCCTCCAACCATCACATCACCCACAAGTCCTTCTCTGTTCACAAACAACAGGTCTAGCGGGGCACCTTCCCTAGTTGGCACCCTCACCAGCTGTGTCAGGAAGTTATCTTCCACACACTCCAGGAACTTCCTAGACTGTTTTGTCTCCACTGTACTGTATTTCCAGCAGACATCTGTTAAGTTGAAGTTCCCCATGAGAACAAGGGCTAGCAATTGTGAGACTTCTCCCAGCTGCTTATAGAATATATATATACACACACACATTCCTAGAAGCTCTGCTGAAACACATGGAGGACAGGGAGGTGATTTGACACAGCCACCATGGCTTCACCAAGGGCAAGTCCTGCCTGACAAACCTAGTGGCCTTCTATGATGGAGTGACTACGGCAGTGGACAAGGGAAGAGCTGTCCACTGTCATCTGTATGGACTTTGGTAAGGCCTTTGACACAGTCCCCCACAGCATCCTTCTCTCTATACTGGAGAGATACGGATTTGATGGGCGGACTGTTCAGTAGATGAGGAACTGGTTGGATGGTCACATCCAGAGGGTAGTCGTCGATGGCTCAGCGTCCAGATGGAGATCAGTGATGAGTGGTGTCCCTCAGGGGTCCATATTGGGATCAGTGCTGTTTAGTATCTTCATCAGTGTCACAGACAGTGGGATTGAGGGCACCCTCAGCAAGTTTGCAGATGATACCAAGCTGAGTGATACGGTTGATTCACTAGAGGGACAGGATGCTATCCAGAGGGACCTGGACAAGCTTGAGAAGCGGGCCCATGTGAACCTCTTAAGGTTCAACAAGGCCAAGTGCAGGGTCCGGCACCTGGGTTGGGGCAATCCCTGGTATCAATATAGGCTGGGGGATGAAGGGATTGAGAGCAGCCCTGTGGAGAAGGACTTTGGGATACTGGGGGATGAAAAGCTGGGCATAAGCCGACAGTGTGTGCTCGCAGCTCAGAAGGCCAACCACATCCTGGGCCGCATCTAAAGAAGCATGGCCAGCAGGTTGAGGGAGGTGGTTCTCCCCCTCTACTCTGCACTGGTGAGACCCCACCTGGAATACTGCTCTCAAGTCCCTGGCACAGGAAAGACATGGACCTGTTGGAGCAGGTCCAGAGGAGGGCCACAAAAAATGATCGGCAGGCTGGAACACCTCTTCTATGAGGACAGGCTGAGAGAGCTGGGGTTGTTCAGCCTAAAGAAGAGAAGGCTTCAGGGAGACCTTACTGCAGCCTTTCAGTACTTCAAAGGGGTTTATAAGAAAGACGGGGACAAACTTCATCAGTATAGGGTCCTGCACCTAGGGAGGAATAACCCCATGCACCAGTACAGGTTAGATATTGACCTGCTGGAAAGCCGCTCTGCAGAGAGACCTGGGAATCCTGATGGACAACAAGTTGACCATGAGCCAGCAATGTGCCCTTGTGGCCAAGAAGGCCAATGGTATCCTGAGGTGCATTAAAAAGAGTGTGGCCAGCAGGTCAAGGGAGGTTATTGTCCTTCTCCTCCTCCTCTACTCTGCCCTGGTGAGGTTGTGTCTGGAGTACTGTGTCCAGTTCTGGGCTCCCCAGTTCAAGAAATACAAGGAACTACTGGAGAGAGTCCAGCAGAGGGCTATGAAGATGACCAAGGGACTGGAGCATCTCTCTTATGAGGAAAGGCTGAAAGACCTGGGTCTGTTTAGCCTGGAGAAGAAAAGACCGAGAAGGGATCTCATCAATGCTTATAAATATCTAAAGGGCAGGTGCGAAGAAGATGCGGCCAGACTCTTTTCACAGTGGTGCCCGGCAACAGGACAAGAGGCAATGGGCACAAACTGGAACACAGGAAATTCCATCTGAACATGAGGAAAAACTTCTTTCCTTTGAGGGTGGCAGAGCACTGGAACAGGCTGCCCAAAGAGGTTGTGGAGTCTCCTTCTCTGGAGATACTCAAAATCTGCCTGGATGCGTTCCTGTGCAACCTGCTCTAGGTGAACCTGCTTTGGCAGGGATTGGACTAGATGATCTCCAAATGTCCCTTCCGACCCCTACCATTCTGTGACTCTGTGAAACTTTTTAACAGGGCCTGTTATGATAGGACAAGGGGCAATGGTTTTAAACTGAGAGGGCAGATTCAGACAAGATAGAAGGAAGACATTTTCTACAATGAGGGTGATGAAACACTGGCACAGGTTGCCCAGAGAGGTGGTAGATGCCCCATCCCTGGAAACATTCAAGGTCATGCTGGACGGGGCTCTGAGCAACCTGGTCTAGTTGAAGATGTCCCTGCTCATTGCAGGGGGGTTGGACTAGATGACCTTTAAAGGGCCCTTCCAACCCAAACTATTCTATGATTCTGTATATTCTTTATAAA
>VFFE01006856.1:565969-652128 GCA_008921705.1 Burhinus oedicnemus
CTCCCCGGTGAAGGGGTCTGCCGTGGGTACGGGGATCCCGCCGCCGGTTCGCCTCGGCGGGCGGTACGGGGCGGGCTCGCCGGGTGGGTGCTTCGCCTCCCCGGTGAAGGGGTCTGCCGTGGGTACGGGGATCCCGCCGCCGGTTCGCCTCGGCGGGCGGTACGGGGCGGGCTCGCCGGGTGGGTGCTTCGCCTCCCCGGTGAAGGGGTCTGCCGTGGGTACAGGGGTCCCGCCGCCGGGGCAACCGGCCCCTTGCCGGAGAGGGGCCGCGCTTCACGCGCAGGCTGCGGCCCCGCCGGCGTGGGAATGGCGGGGTTTGGGTACGGCTCCGCCGTGCGGCGTGGCGCTGAAATCCCTCCCCCTAGCCGGGGAGAGGCTCTTGGATCGGTAGCCGGTGGCTTTGCTGGCCTCCGGGAGGGAAAATGGTCACGGCCGAGACGCGGCACGCAGGAGCTAAGTACGTTTGGGCCGACCTTTTATCGTGCTTTCTCATAAAAACCACCAAAGCTTGGGGGGGAAGCGGAAAAAGAACCCACCTGCTTCAGAGCTCTGTTTTAATTTGCCCAAGCTTCAGCGCATCGTCACTGAAAAGCAGTTGCTGTTTATCCTGCTTTTGGGTGTGAAACTGCTTTTTAGTGGCTAGGCGTAAAATACATCAGAAAGGGAAGTTATCCTCTGAAAATACGCCTTATTTCAGGAACAGTATTAATAAAGCATTGAAGTTAAAGTCTGGATTGTTTCTCAGCATTTATGTTTATTTGTATCTTAGTTTGGACAATAAACTAGCAGTGGGGGTTTTTTGGTTGATGTGCTGGCCAATACCTTAGTTCACTAGTTGCAAAACCTACAGTATAATTTAGGAATGGTGTGAGAACATCGTTAATTACCTCTTTGCTTATTGGTTTAGAAAGGGAAATAAAAAAAATGGGGGGGGAAGACCAAGACCATACCAATTTAAAAGTTTTCAGATTAGACTGGAGTGGTGCAATTTAGTACAGGAGAAACACAGATTTAAGTACCAGATATTAACACGGTATCACACAAACAACTGCTTGCTGATTTGGGACCCTGTTAGTCCAATTGCAATAATTTCACATCAGACTAGAGAAACTAAAGTCACGACTAGGAATTACAGCAAGCTATCTCTTCTGCAGAACCCTCCTGCGTCATCAAACAATTATACGTTAACGAGAGAGGGAGCACAAGTATTTCCAGAGCATTTAAACTACCTTAAAGTTTATCATTTTTTACAAAATGAAAAATTCATTGCATGTTAGCAGAAAGTTTAGTTAATCCGAGGTCAAAACTTAAGAAATTCTACTAATGTTTAACTTTCTCCTACTTCCCTGCGGGACAGCAAGCACTTTTCTGCAATTGCAATAGGAATATTAAGATAGGGGAAACTGAGGTACCTGGGGGGGAAATCAGCAGACCAAGTATATAAACACACAACTTGAAACCATTGCGATAGTTTTAGAATTGGCCATTAGGGTAGTCATAATGTCAGAAAAGTTAAGCCAATGGCTTCATTGTTAATTAATTAATTAACAATGAAAAATCTAGATTTACTTCGAAGATTGTTTGCTTAGTAATAATCCTAGAAACTTCTATTTCAAAGAAGTCCAGGAAAATGCTTGTTTTAGCAACTTATTCCTTGTTTTCAACTACTTGACAGCATGCCCAGATGTCAAAATCTCAAAGCAAATTCCTGAGCCAATTTTACTGCTGGAAGTGAAAAGATGTTTAGGCAACAGAATCAGGCCTAGCAGCTTTAAATCGTAGGCTTAAGGACCACTGCTTCATTTACTTGTTTGTGTGCTTTTTTTAATCTGTGCTAGATGTGTTTTAGAAAGAAATTAAAAATGACAGTAACAACTGAGGCTTCTATTCAAGCACAATGATACAAGCAGGTGCTTCTGTTTCAAACGGCTGCTCAGAAAACACCCTCCCCTTACTTCCCCTTATTTCTGCTCTCTTCCCCTCACTTGATGGAAATATCCTTAACAACCAACGTCCTTCCTAGACAAACACATTGTAAGGCATTAGTATTTGCTTTGAGGTAATACTTTCTGAAAAAAACCCCACACATTAGAGTATTTAAACTTGTAATAAGCCTAGAACAGGACTAGGCTTTTCTTTTTAAAAGCCTTCTCCTCTGAATGCTTTGAGGAAGATGCGGTTGTATTTGACAACAGAAGCTTTCAGTCTTCCTGAAAGGGTTAGATAACTGCAGCACCTCCCTCTCAGTATCTAGTCTGTTCTTTCCCCGATACTGTTATTTTGGGCAACTGTTTCACTGAGCAATTAGGAATAGACTTAAGTCTCCAAAAGATGTAAGTTTATTTCAAAAGTAAGGGCTAAAGGCAAGACAACTGTCTAATTTATAAAACGGAAGAGTATCCAAGTACTAGGATGAAACTGGCAAAAACATCAAGCTTGTTTACTGTTTATGTAGCGCTCACCATAATAGTAATTTTTCTATTGTTTTAATGAATTAGTGTAGTCCTACCCTAACACTGTTTTAGTGCAGCACTGAGGATCAATGAAGGCTTGTACAATGCAAAGAACCACACACGAGTACCACCACAAGATCTTAAGTCTTTACTTCATCACCAGTCTTCCAATTTAAAAAAAAAAAAAATCATCACTTTCACAGCACACTGAGAATGTCACATGTACCAACACTATATTCTGCTTGATAAAGAGCAGCATCAGAACCAGCAATCAGTTAAAAAGAAGTTGATCAATCTCCCTTAATTCCAAAGCATCCCACTAGGTCACTTCATCTTTAAATTGCTAGATTTTTAGAATTTGCTAAAATAAGAAGACTGATATTAAGAATAAGAGCATGAGAAAAAGACAAATTTGAGTATTTTTTTGCATTTGTAAGCAAAAAGCTTCATTTTAAAATAATGTATTTAGTTTTCACAGTCTGTGATTATCTTTAGGGTAAGAATATTTGTTGCTTTACCCAGAATTTCCATTTAGAGACAGGATTATTATAGATTTTTTTTTTTTTTTTTTTGCTTGCAGAGTTCTTGGAACCGTTTGCATATTAAGAGTGAAGCTAACTAAACTTACTCTTTGTTATGCAATTTGGATGCAGCACTCAGGATTTCCTACCACATCACCAAAGAAGTCCTCTCTTGGTTGGATTCAAATCCGTTTGTGCAACCTGCTCTAGGTGACCCTGCTCTGGCAGGGGGGTTGGACTAGATGATGTCCAGAGGTCCCTTCCAACCCCTGTAATACCCAGTTGTATTTACAGAGACAGTTAGAGCCACGTTGCATGTACTTCAAATGAAAAGGTCCAGACTTCCGCATATATAGACATTGGTTTGTTAAATTAACATTTTCACACGATTGCAGCGCATAGTTTGGCTTTCCATTTTGCCCTTGGAGGAAAAGGATGAAAGGTTCACTGACATTGTGTCCATACACAATTTTTAATTAGTTTTTCCAACTAGCAATAGGGGGGGGGAAAAAAAAAAATAGGGATTCCTCTAGTGTGCTTTCTCACTAAATGCTTTAGATGATTTTTTAATTATTTTTTTTAAAAAACTAAAACATAAGCTCTGAATCATGCAAAATATGACCACCTCAGCTACATTAGTCTAATGTAACTGGGCAATTGGTGAAGTTGTCAGACCATCCAAAGAGGTAGCAACAGTCCATTCTCACAGTGCCAGCCTGAAGTGTGGGCTAAGTTAAAAAACAAGAAAAAAAACCAAACCAAAAACCACTGAGGCATCACCGTACGCTCGCTGTGTTTTCCATTTTGGTATTCCCAGTCAAGCACTCTCTCTTGACATTGGTAGTTGACTTTTACCACTGCACCAACATAGTTAGAAGCAGTAAATTTGTGTTTCGTTTAGTTAGCAGCTATGCACTCAGTGCTATTCATCATATATAGGTGGGTCTCCGTCACTTGAAAACATTGACAGTTTCTTTCCATGATTCTGCACGTGATCTTCATTCATCTTCTCCAAAGCTTCAATCTAGAGAGCCAAAAATAAATCCATGCTGAAATCATAAAACCACGCCTGTGCCAGAATGTTTCTAAACAGTGTTAAAAGGTACCTTCAGATGACTGATCAGGTATATATAATATTTCTGTTTCAATGATTCAGTCACATGTGTGGGGCAACATACTTTGGAAGTACAGCTTGAAACATCTGTTCTCAGCAAATTAGTGAAAGGAGTAACACTCCTTTATAGTTTCATGCTATATAACTGAAATGCACGAGTTGCAGGGAGGACTGCATGATTTTTAAGGCTTCAGCTTCCCCAAAGCACAGAAGTGTCCCTTTCTCCAACTCTGAACACTTCTACTGTAACTCAGCAAATCTATCAGCACTGGAGAAAATTGGAACTGTAATCGGAAAGTAATACTCAGATTACAAATCCACTGCAATTGCTTTTAATGGTGAAAATTGAAGACAGTTAAATGTTTTGTGCAATCAATGTAACACGCTATGGTAGCTTATTATCCTCAGATTGTTGTTTGGATTACTTCCTCTTGTACTCCAGGGGAGATAATTTTAGTTACTAGCAACTAAAGTCAAAATCTGAAGTTTAAGGATGGGCTGCTGAAATTCACCTACATGTAAAATGCAAATGTAAGTCCTTCCCATAAAACTTATAAGCAAAAAAATATAATGTAAAACAACACCCCCCCACACCAATGCTCACAACACAGCCAGTGTGGGAATTAGAAGAGGCCTAGCTAAAAAGTAAAGTTACTGAACAAAATTGGTCCTGTTTTACTTCAAACCAGGACAAACTGGTAGATAAGGATCTTGGAACAGTGACATCGTGTTCCGTTTACGCCTCTTCCTCAGTTTGAGGACCTGTCCCAGGAATTAACTAGTTTCACGCTCCCACCTACTACATGCTGGACTAGCATAAACCTACACTATCATTAGTAATTGAGTAGAATTGCCACGTAGCCCTTACTTGAATTAGTAAACATGAGATGTTTGACAACTTATTTTTATAAATGTCTGATATCAGGATGCACACCTTGAGGAATTACAGCTAAAATTTGAAAATTAAAAGCCAAAGGTGACCAAAGATTCCTAGTCCACATTTCTATTAGCATGATTTTAGGCTTGAAAATTGAAAACACTAGCCTAAACTTTAAATTCCAGTAACTTAAAGTCTAAAACATGAAAAATAAGCAGTAGAACAATTATTATTTTTAACCTAACTTTTCTTTCTCTGCACAACCTTTAACGTATGTAAGGGAAGACAACAAAAAGCTAACTTTTAAACTAAAACTGATCACTAAATTTCCCTTAACACTGAAAGAAGCAGTTACATGCAACATGAAACCTTTTATACTCGGAAGCAGGGAAATCAGGAAAGGGAGTGGAGAGGTCTGTCAATCTGAGTTTCAGAAAACATTTTTACTATGTTGAAATTATCAAGTTTAAAAAAAAAGATGCAGAATTATTGCTGAAATTACACACACTAATCATACAAACTAAACTTGGAAAGTTAAGGTATGACAAGAGCTACTAGCTAACAAATTCAAATGTTAGACACAGAGAAAGCTATACCTCTGCTTGGAAGTCTACTTCATTGTCAGCCGTAATATTAAAACCTGAGACAGCATTGAAGAGTTCACGCTCATTAAGTGCTTCTGACACACCTCCTTTCTGGAAGAACTAGTCAACATAAAAAGCACACATTAAACACTTTACTACAAAACCCAAAACACTCATTTTCCTTCCCCAACTTACAATTACAGTATTTAGTCAATATGACATTTTTGCTTTTGTTGACCTACAGATAAAAATAACTGAAAGAAGTTTTAAGTTCTAGTGCCACTGTTTTATACTTCCACACTTTTTTCCCTTTTGGAGGACAGCAGCATCAGTACAGACAATATGCAAGAATAATCTTATACATAGGTGGTGGTGATCATTTTTTAATGGAGTTCTATTGGTTGATTTTTAGTTAGCTCTGAACTGATTTTACCTCAGAAAACATTCAGCGTAACAGGATTGTCAGATGAAGAGGTCCTACCTGTGAAACATTCCTACAGTCTCTGAACAAAAACTCAAGTCCATGAGGATGGGTTGGCTCCACAGACTGACTGACATCAATAAGCCAGACCTGTAGTCACAGAGAGATAGCAATTCACTTTGCATTAACATTTCACATTGGATGAAACCTTTCCTCGCCACATTAGGAATAGGCTCACCTTCCCACCATGCCAAAGCATGTTGTATTCACTCAGATCTGCATGGACCAGGTTGCACTCCTTATACAACTGTTGCATCATCTGCAAGGAACAAAATTAATGAATGAATAAAGTATGCTATACTCAAAAAAAAGTATCATTTGCATTACTATAACACAAAAAACCCCTTTCCCCAACCACCCACCTAATCTACATAATTTTTTTTCCACGTCTTCAATAAAGTTTCATACAGGGAATCGCGGTTTTGGTAAACTGCCAGCAAAGTAAGCTTTTATCACCGAGCTTAGCTTTGGCAAGTCAGAAGAATCAGTCTGGTAAACTCATGTCAGCTCTGCCAACCAGTCCAAGTGCATGAGACAGATAAACACGTTCTCTAAATATACCTGTCAGTCATTCTCACCCCTATCACACAGGAAAGAAGTCTTACAGTTTTAGATACTGAATCCTAACTAGTATGCATATTCACTTAAATTTTTTTTTTTAAATGTCTACAGGAAGGTAACAGCAAGTGGACAGTTAGCAGGTACATTTGAACCAATTACAGCCGATAACAGGAAAGTAAAGTATCCACCATGCAATATTTTAATTCATTCTTTGATATCTAGATCTGTTAAAAAGGAGGGTGGGGAGGGGGGTATCCACTGCAGAGTGCTTAAGCATTGTAAGTTAAGTATTTGTCAAGCCCAGAAAGACTTCAGAGGAACTTTCTAAACCACATACTGCTTCTATAAAAGGAGGACTACTTGCTCATAATTCCTCTGTTGCTAAGTATCTGTTTGTCATCAAGTTCCAGCATGTTTTCTACTCAGATTAAGATTCAATTTATTAATTTTTTTTTTAGTGCATAATTTCTTATTTGTTTTAAGTCATAGATTAAACAGCAAAGTAAGCCTTTGGACTCTGTATCTTGAAAGTGATGCAAGCATCCTGAAAAGTAAATAAATGCTGATTTGTCCTTTAAGTTATTCCCCTAAAACAAAACACAACCCAGAATCGGAGGAGAAATCAGCATTGTCTTACATTAAGAATCTGATAGTAGGCCTTTTTCATATCTTCACTACTAAGTGTTACATCCTTTAGTTTAGGAGCTGGGACTTGATCCTGGCCAATGAAAGACATAACCAAGACGTGTTTCTTAAGGATAACCACTTGAGGACAAGGAATTCCTGCATTTTGCATTCTGTGGATCAGAAAATAGATACTGATTAAGAAAAACAAAACAAAACCCGCAAAACCCTACAGTTCTAGTTCCTGCTTGCTCATTTCCAATCTTAGGGAGCTGCGTGTGAGACACTTGATCCAGAGTCAAAGAGTCTTTGAAACAGACTGAATTGAAAACTGAGTAAATACATGTATTTCCCATAGGAAAATTCACATCTTAAAGTCATAAATAGGTCTAAAAATGCTCACTGAAAACTCATTACTTTTACAGCTATAGCCTGTTAACTTCATGGGCTTGTAAATTCTGCTGCCAAATCCCTGAAGATGCTCACAATTCATTAAACTGTAAGAAAGCAGAGGCTTATTCAATCTGTGCCAGGTTGTATATTATTTAGCCTAAAAATCAAATCTAAACTTCAACCCAGACATAGTGTATCTCTCTTAAACAGAGAATAGGAAACCAACAGGCATTTGGCAACTACCCTTTTTTTTCCTTTACCTTGTTAAGTTATGCATTTCTTTCTCAGCCCACATACGAATAATCTTTCGTGGATTCAATTTACTGAAGCGGTCTTTAAATCTGTAGTCATCCTTAATGTATTTGTCACGGTTCTTGAATTCATTAAGAGTTGTTTTGAACACTTTGATGGCACATTCTGGAGGTATAACTTTATCTTCAGTTGCACTTCTCATGGAAAAAATCAAATATATAACAAAGTTAACTATTCAGATCTTTACAAGCAAATGCATGGGTTTAGGTTTTGGGGTTTGTTTGTTTTTGTTTTTTAACATTGCAAGATATAGCAATTTTTAATATAAGACAGGAAAAAAATCTCGTTTTCTATCAAATTTGGAAGCCAATTCAAGTTAAGTTTGTAAGAGTTCTATGATTAAGCTCATATATGAATGTTTGGGCTTTGGCATCTTGATTATATGTTGCTTACCAAATAGGTTCCATCTCCCAATTTGCTACTATTTTACTTAAATATCATAGGTAATAAGAGCCCTGTTAACAGATGTACTTGTTTCAAGAAATTACAAATGGAAAAAAAAGTCTTCCATTAGAACAATAATGGTAGTATCACAATGTTTTGTTTAGCACCACAAAGACATTGCCCATTGAGGAATACTAAGCAAGAGAACACTCCTAAACATCATTCAAGCAAAAGGTCAAAAGAAGACAGCATCTTTTCTTCTAACCCCCAACTTCCCTCTCTCTTGATGTCTCTAAGTAGGCTACGTGGCTATCTGTATTTGGTGTTTATTAGTTCTTTCTTACCTCACTTTAAACTAGTGGTGTTTCAATGCACTACAATCCCTACATATACATACTACAATCCTTCCAGCATGGTAGTCTCTAAAACTGGACTCTTGCATGACTTGCAGAGTGAACAGCATCCCAATGTTATTCTTAAGATAAACCAAAAGTAACAAAGAGCACCTCCACTGAACTGCAGAGACGGAGCTTATAATATGGCGATCTGTATGGAAAGACAATCTTCAGGTAGCCTAAGCTCATCGTGACAGCTCTGTAGACTGTGGCAGGTCAGTGGAAAAAGTTCCCCAAAATCTCAAGACTTCTTTTTTATAAAAGGAGCATGTATTTTTCCACAGAAAGCTACAGTGGATTTGTCCCCGTTCATTAAATGGTCTCCAAGGAGGAAAGTGGGGATTTTTTTTACTTTGTGGTTGGTACTGTCTGGTTTTCAGATTTTATTATCATCTGCATATACATGAATACAAACTTGAAGTCTTGGGAATAAAAAAAGTGCAGATTGTTTCAAAATTTTTGCCGTTTCTGCTTTTTAAACCTTCTCTAGTAATTAAAGCTACTGTCAGTAACAAACAATAGACTTACTTTCCTCCATATGCATGAAAAACAACAGATTCTTTTCCTGTGCTAATGCAGCCTGTAATGGTTTCCAGCATCCCAGCATTGACCATCTTGTACAGAAGTAAACGCGTTTTAGGATCCACTGCTTTCTCCTACAGGCAAGAAATGAATACTCAGTTCATTAAAATAATTTTTTGCTTTACAGTGACTTTAGAGTATTTATATACTGCAAGTGTTCATTCAATTAGGTGGAAAGAATAATGTATTAAGAGCATTCTCTCAACTGACAGAGAGAGAGAAAAAAAAAAAAACATCACAAACCAAACAAATAGATGAAGTAAAGCCAAACTGCTCCAGCACTGTCCTATTAAGATTTAATACTGTCAGGTACCTTATCAGTTGTGTAGCACATACAGTATTTTACCAGTTAGACATAAAGTACAGACTGTGGCTCAAGAGCACTTTCTACAGTGTTTTCAGTAAGTCTTTACAAATCATAAATCAAAATACCCCAAATATTATACTCTTTTTATATCAGTAACAATAAAGTAAAGCGAAACATCCAAATTTGAAGAAGTCCACAGCAGGAATTACCAGAGGCCCTGCTCTAAACTCACCCATAAAGCATATGAATTGACTTCCTAAATTAAGTCAGAGTTTACTTGGTCACCTCATCTTCCTGAAACTTGCTAAGACGACAGATACTTGGAGCTGTGCAGTTCAACTGCAAAGGATTAGTCCTCTGGATGGTTTCTATAAATAATTTCTAGGCAGTTCATCATTGTAGCTGATTAAGAGACAAGTTTAGAAAGGCAAAGAGGAAAAAAATGGAAGCTACTTGCTTTTCTTTTCATATGGCTCTCACAGTAACGCAGCTCAAATAAAGACAGCCTTTTTCTAGTAGGAGCTGGCTCATACCATCTCCTTCAGCAATGTTAAGACAATATTGCTTAACTGTTTTACTAAAAACGAAATGTTTCAAGGATTATCAAAACAGTGTTCAGCTGTTACGTAAGATAAAAAGTATATAGAGAGACTCAATTAAAAACATACAGCAGTGGAGTGCTCCTTCTTTTCATGGAGCCTTGCACTTCGACGTTCCTCAGAGTACGCGTGTTGCTTTAAGGCATTGAATACTTGATTTGACAGCTTTAAGTCCATCCCGATTCCATCTCCAACTTGGAATTCAGGTGCAAACTACAAGTAGAAATAATAGAAATTTAAACATTGTTGCTAGCAGACACCAAAAGCTGGCACAAGCAGAAATCTCTCATTCTGATTTGCATAAAACCTAGAGTAAATTAGGACCTATGCAAAATCCACTTTGTGTAATGTTGTCACTATGTTAAAAAACATATTGCTCTAAACTCAGAACAAAGTTCTGCCCAAATTGATGTGAGATTACCTAACATCCTGTCAAAATAGTACTTGCAGCATTTCCTTATTTGCAGAAGTTGTACCAGCTACATTAAAGAAAATGGAAAGCATCTACTATGCATAAACAGACTGAAAAGCTCTAAGTCAAACAATTGACTGAAAATAAGTTACTTGGCTCATCAGGCAAAATGAATTAAAAAAAAAAAAAAAAAAAAAGTAGGTTACGTGGTAGCTGTGCTTCTCAAAAACAGCCTTGGTGCTTTATTTGCCTGTGTACCAAACTAGCTGATAGTTTTGTTTTGCCGAAACAGTTCTGTGCAAATTCTTGAATCATGGTCATTAACAAACTATTATTAAACAAGAAACCCACACAACTCAAACTGCCAATTTGAATAACTAATCCAGACACAGCCTTGCTTTCATCTGATTGGAAAAAAAACCAAAAAACAAAACAGCACCATATACAGTAGCACAGATGGACAAGCACTAGTTCTTTTGTTGAATTCCAGTTTTACACACAAAATAAGTTTTCACTTACATTTTCCATGCGAGCAGTATTCTTTCTTCCACATACCACTTCGTCATGTTTAGTAGTAATATCTTTTCCTTTTCCTATAAAGCCCTTTCTCGGTGTTGTAGTAGGTTTATCTGCCAGCAGTGAGAAAAATAAATCTAACTTTACATCTAAACAAACATAACTAATGCTCATAAAGGTTCCACAATGCCCAGAAGAGTAACATATTTATTAAACAGAATAAGACACTTCAATTGTATGATCTTAATACAGTCCTCTCTTACCCTAAACATGTTAGCTTCTTTTGCTATGTTGTGAGTTACTTCTCTGTCTTCTCTGGGGTGTCAGACACACTTTTGACGCGTTAAAGATGGGAATATTCAATATCATGTGCAAATGTCCCTAGCCAAATGTAGATGACAGATATGTATATCCCACAATACTTTCCACATACAATAGTTATTTTACCAGATTCAGCCACCGAAGCCAATATACTGGCAGACAGAAACCAGAAGTTACCCACCCAACTTCCCGCAGAACACCTCCCAATTAGGTGACTCAATTTTACATACAACTGGTATGTCTCCTTACATTTGAAAAACCTGATTTAACTATGTCATACTCTTAGGTCTATTAACCGAAGAAATTGTATTGTTTAAAACTGCCACATACCCGCTCTATAAGGATCATGACGGGTATCCTGCCAATCAACCTCATCCTCTGAGCTGTCACTGTCATAGGGATGCACCTTCCGATAATTTTCAAAGGATATGGAGACTTGAGAAACAAAACAAATAAACATGTCTGTGATTATCAGGGATTTGCTACTTCCTTGTAGCTCTGTCAACTTAAGCAGAGTGCCAAGAATATCTCCGAAGCAAAAATATTTCTTCTGATGAGGGTACCTTTGCTATCTCCATTGATCTTCTTCTCTTCACGCCGAAGCTGTGCGTCATATTCCCTGTCAAATTCCATCTGCAGCATCTGAGCTAGCATTAGGTCACTAGAAGTGTCAATATTTTCTCCTGTAATAAACGGTCCTTCAGCAACACTATGTAAAATGAAAACAGGTATTTAAAAAATTAAACACAGTAATCTAAACAGAAATGCCCCTTTAAACCATTTCATCACTATACAGACCTGCATAGAAAGTAATGGATCTCCACTGTCCGCCCCCCACCTCCAAGCCAACGTTAAATATTAATAGAGCATGACTTCATTTCTCTTCTCTACTCCTTTACAATGCAAATATTACTTAAAACTTTTACGTATTTACCCTTCTGTAAGAAGCATTAGGCTCTATTTTTAAGATGCCCTTCATGAAAGGCAAAGGCAGCATACAGGTGTATGTGTGTGTGTATATATATTTTTATAAATAAATAAAAACAAAATAAATAAAAAATCCAACAACAAAAAAAGCAAAAAACAGTGTTGCTTTGCTCTGCTTAACAGAAAAGACCACAGGTAAAATTTGTGTAAGTTTAGCCCTAGTAAGCTCTTGGTCTACGTTTAGAGCTTCCAAGTATTAGGAGGATACAGGTGATACACCTGACAGTTCTGGAAATAACATTGCACACTGTTAATAAAAGTCTCTAAAAGGGAAGGAAAAAAAAACACACTTCTGACAGCTTTTCTCAAAACATAGCTTACAGACTGGCTTAAAGCACCCAAAACAATGTCAAGAAAATACCAAGAAAGAAGGAAGGGTGACAGAAGAGAATCTAAGGAAGACTTTTAACTGGAGAAGCCATCTTCACTGAAAAAGACCTGAAGAAGCAGAGTTAGGAAATAATAGGCTATTATTACTATACTACATTTACTATATTGCTACACCTTAAGCACACTCTAAGAAAATGCAGAAGAGAGAGAAGATGACTTCACAACTATGGAGATCACTAATCTAGGATTTAAACTTACGCAACCACTTCAGGGAAAGCAGCATTTTCTTCTTCCAGCTGCAGCTCTTTTGCCAGCTGTTCACTCATTACATCAGCAAGGGAACACGATATTGATGTTGTGTTAGGGGCTCCCCATGGACACTGTAAATAAACATTTTCTTCAAGTCAGCAAGAATACAGTGCAACACAATAATCAGGATAATTAGTGACCACTGACTCTAAAATAAGCTCATGTAATCTTGTAAGAGCTTGTCTCCTACAGATACTTAGGGAAGTACGATGAACTAAAGTACAGAAAATATCTCAAGGAGAAGTTTCATAAACTCAATAGGGAGAACTGTAATTGAAAGGATGTTCATGGTCACTTACTAATGGGGGGCGGAAGAGTCAGATTGTCAGTACCTTCTGAAGACAGGGGCAAAGCCTTCCCAGAAAGTTTACTTACAAGTGTACAAACAAACCATGTAAAACTTGTCTTGGAATAACACAGTATTAATGGCTTACGCACAGCTTCCTCTGCTGTTTCTAGAACCCTGAAAGGACAGCCATCACAAATATCCCCTCAAAAACGCAGAAGCACACACACAACTTTGCCTGGGGAGGCGGGGGCTGGGAAACGATGAATCCAACCAAGTTGTGACTCACCCTCTTGATAACCAAACTCACTCAGATCCAATTCCCTGCTCACCAACAGCGCTTGGAGAGAAGCCACTCATTTATCAGGGTCTAACAGCAGCTCTCCCCACCAACAAGATAATTGCTCGTAGCAGCGAACCACACCACACAGCGTCCAGCGCGGCTCACCACTCGCTTCGGCGGCGGAGCCGAGCGCTCCGTTTGCCAAATACTTGCGGCCCTTGTTGACACCGCTCCACAGCGCCCACTCGACGGCCTCAGCCCCCTCAGAGGGAGGCGGGCGGAAAGAAGGGCAGCACCAGCGCCCAGCCGCCGCCGTTAAGGCCCGGCGCGGCGGGCCCGCCGCGCCGGGCCTTAACGGCGGCGGCTGGGCCCGTGCCCCCCGTCCAGCCCGCACTCACCTTGCTCTGCCAGGCGGGGCCCGGCCCGGCCTCGGGGGGAGCGGCGGCGACTCCTACCGGGTCCATCTTCGCATACAAGGGCGGGCGGCGCGGCGGCGACGGGGGTTCTCCTCAGGGCAGGCAACGCTCCGAATGCCAAACCTTCCGGGTTCTCCTCCGGTTCTCTTTCACCGTCACCTGCCGGCAGGCTCCCCATTGGCCGGCGGCTCGGGGCCTCACCCGCCTTTCCGGTGATGTCAGCGGGGTCGGCGGCGGAGTCCCGGAGTCTTTCATGGGGGAGGCGGCGGGACGGCCGCCTGCAACGCGGGGTGGGCTAATGGCCCAGGCCTCTGGGGAGCCGTGGTGACAGCAGGCCAAATAGGATGACGTCGGATAGGTGACGTTTGCTTTTGTCTACGGAAGTAAGCGAGAGAAGGGGAAAAAAAACCCAAACCAACTACACCGTAAGCGAAGGAATTAATCTGATCCCGATCCTATAACTCGCTGTAAATACAAAATTAATTACTTCGTATGTGATCTTGTTGTCCCGAAATGAGGGTTTTCCACCTGGTGTGCGAGAGCCAATGAACACACTGAGTCGAGATACTTGGTTTTATTTCAATTCTGCAGAATTGGGTGCCGGGCATCCAACAACAGCCAGCACACCTCGCGTTTCGAACCGCCCAATATTTTTAACGATAAAATACAGCTGATTGGTCAATAATGATTCATTCAGCACTTCTATACTTACTATACATATGCATCTAAGCTCATGTTCAAAACATTTAGGGAGGTTACCTGATTAGCATGCTCATTATTCACAAAGGGGTGTGTATTTTAGCATTATAATTACCCAAGGTTAGTTTGGGATACACCCTTGGCTCAAATTTGGTCCAGAAATTGTATTTTTTGCTATCTTACCTCTAAGTCAGCAACTGCAAAAGAACACATAAGACACATTGTTTC
Source organism: Burhinus oedicnemus (assembly GCA_008921705.1). Taxonomy (NCBI): domain Eukaryota; kingdom Metazoa; phylum Chordata; class Aves; order Charadriiformes; family Burhinidae; genus Burhinus; species Burhinus oedicnemus. Next base: position 580,944 of record VFFE01006856.1, read on the forward strand.
TTTTCACATCCTATTCAAGGTTAGGTACATTCCTTGATGCCTCAACCGTGTCCCAGCTGAAACTTCTTGATGAACTTTTAACTTGGTTCTTTAAACATCAATCTGACACCTGTTACACCTCAACTTTATACGTAATGTTTATCTGGAAAATGGTACTGTGATTAAAATGCCATATTTCCAGGACAGGGGCAACTGGATGGTGTTTTGCTATAATACAGTCGCTGTCTGACATCAGCTCACGCAAGTTTCCCAGCAGGAAGGAAGCCTAGAAACCCCCTCAGGCCTGACTCACCACCAGCTGTCATAGGTACCTGCAAACGCAGACAAAGGTGCCCTCGCAACCGCTGTCGATAACCAGAAAACCAGCCTCACAAAGCTGGCAGGTTCCGGGAGCAGGAGGAGTGGTCAGGGGTTGTACCACCCCTGTGGCATCCCCTGTCCGGCTCAGGATAAGTTCTCTGTTACTGTCTTGGTTTGAGCAACACAGGACTAATTTGTCTTTCAGTAATTTTACTTTTAAGTAAAGTCTCTTCTAATGCTTGGGAAAACTGTACTTTTAGAAGACTCTAGTGTCTGAATTTGTGAAAATATTTACTTTATAGCTAGCTATGGTATGTGGGTTTCAAGGTCTCTGTGTTTTCAAGTTAGCCAGGTGCAGGGATGAGGAGAAGCAAGACCCGGGCACTTGATCCAAGCTGGCCAACAGGATTATTTCATACCATGAATGTCACATTCAATATAAATTAGAAAGTTTGCTGAGGAGTTCTCTCTTTTCCTTGACAGCTGCCACCCTGAGAACTTCTTGCCCTGGTGCCGGACCCCTGAGACCTTCCCTTCCTCCTGAAGCCGTAGCACTCAGTGTCCAAAATTTGCTGTCCACAGCACAGCTTCCTACTGATATAATTGGCTGAATATATTTTATATTGGTATCGGGATCAATATTGGTTCTTTAATATTATTAATGTTAATTATTTAGTCTTTTTCTATTAAATCTGTTTATATTTCAGCCCTTGGGTTTCCTTGTTTTTCCTGATTCGCCTTCCTGGGTGGGGAGGGGTCATCAGGTGATAAAATAATTGTCTAAACGACCATAAATTGTTGCAGGTTCCTCAAACCATAACAGTTACACACCTAGCAAAGCCCACGGTGCCAGGGCAGGCCCAGCAAAAGCTGCTGTCATTGACTCTCAGGCATGCAAGAATCAGCTTTGCCAAAGTTCATCTAATTTGTCCTTAACAACCTGCAATGACGTAAGACATTACAATCTCCCAAGACAATCTGTTCCAGCGTTCATTACTGCAGAAAGTCCCCAAGTAAAGGGCAGAGGGTTTGGAAGAGGGTGGGGACCCAGGTTGTTATGCAGCACCTACGTTGTGCACAACATAGCACAGGCACGACACAGGCGTGTGCCATGGAGGCATTAGGATGGCTGAGCCTGGTGATGCAATACCAGTGTGGTTCTTAATCCTCCCTGCTCTTAGCCCTGACGGAAAGAGATTATTTCTTCCCCTTTGCAGCCACCTTTTGGGGCATGAAGATTGCTGCCATGTCCCCTTCAATCTTCTTTTATCAGTTTTATAAATGAGCAGAATGTCAAAGCAATGTCCTGATGCCCCAAGAAAATCATTACTCCAGCACAGCTGTACAAGCACTGATTAAGAAAACTGGGTTTGGTAGTTTTTGCTTCAAAAAGACACTAACAATGGCTTAATATTCCTATGTCTTTTTATTCAGTTTTTAATTTTCAGACACAAGTCCTTTATATTAGTCTCTTAAATATTACTTGATTAGGCCTTGAACCACAACCTCTTATGTGAATGGATCAAGCATTGAACAGAATTATATTAAGAAGAAATATAAAATGACATGTAAACAAAATCATTCCCCATATATTCACATCTCCTACTAAAAATGGTTAAAAACATAGACAGAGTGGAAACTTCCCTTCATATTATTCAAAATAATTCCAAAGCTGTATAGCAATTACCTAACATGTAATTCAAGTTAGTTGTGATAACCAACATTGGCAGAAATTTATATCTTCATTCTTAATCCCTCATTGTAAGTGACTTACGAGAATTCAAATCTGCTTCTGCATTTTGCTGTAGGAATATGTATCATCTTTGGCTGAGTCTCTCACTTTTAATACGAAATAATGCAAGAAACACAGAGATATCACTGTAGTATTTTGCATGAAAATGATACTCCACTAAAATAAAAAATCAAAAGTATTCTTATCACAGGCTTACATTGGTCTTTGTAGATACCTGTAAACTTTTCCTATGCTTTTTTAAAGCTTTACAGGCTGAATTTGTGGTGCAATGTAAAGTATACTTTTGTCTGCAAAGGACACATTTGACATGTATAAAGATTTTCAGAGCTTTTTAACACATGGCGTGCAAAGTGGCAATGCTGTATCACCTACCCTGCCATCTCTATGGCATCCATTACGGTGGCGTGTCAGTGATCTCTGTAGGCCTGGATGGACCAAACCTTTCAGCAGTGCAAATCCGATGCCTGTTTTGCACCACCTCCTTACAAACCCATTGTGATGCTTGAATTTGTCTTGGTGCCATGGAGACCTTTCAGCTGTTGTGCTCTGTTTGCCAACTTTGTCTTTTGAGGCTAAACGTAGCAAGTTAGACAGGTTCATTTTGTGGGCTGGATTTGGCCTCTGCTCTACCAGTTAGTGCCCCCCTCACCCCCCAGTTTAGGCTACGCTCCGTTCCTTATTTATGGTGCTTTGCTCTGTCCTCTAAAAACAGGGTGTATGTGTAGAGAAAGAGCCCTGTACTTTGCATCACCTGAGCAAAGTCAAGGTGAGAACTGCAGAGATAGGGCCTTGCTAATACCAGATCTGGGAAGAACGAGACTTACCAAGGCCATAATAAAAGAATGCTGAGGATCATGACTAGGTAGGGCATGTCTTTCGCTGCTTCTCTACCTTCCTGGGATATTTGTAGGTTATATGTCACCAATGAATCATACAATCACAGAATCATAGAATGGTTTGGGTTGGAAGGACCCTTTAAAGGTCATCTAGTCCAACCCCCCTGCAGTGAGCAGGGACATCTTCAACTAGACCAGGTTGCTCAGAGCCCCGTCCAGCCTGACCTTGAATGTTTCCAGGGATGGGGCATCTACCACCTCTCTGGGCAACCTGTGCCAGTGTTTCACCACCCTCATTGTAAAAACTTTCTTCCTTATATCTAATCTAAATCTTCCCTCTTTTAGTTTAAAGTTTAGTCCTTGTCCTGTCGCAACAGGCCCTGCTAAAAAGTTTGTCCCTGTCTTTCTTATAAGCCCCCTTTAGGTACTGGAAGGCTGCTATAAGGTCTCCCTGGAGCCTTCTCTTCTCCAGGCTGAACAACCCCAACTCTCTCAGCCTGTCTTCATAGGAGAGGTGCTCCAGCCCCCTGATCTTCATGGCCCTGCTCTGGACCCACTCCAACAGGTCCATGTCTTTCCTGCGCTGGGGGCTCCAGAGCTGGACGCAGTACTCCAGGCGGGGTCTCACCAGAGCAGAGGGGCAGGACCACCTCCCCTGCCGGCCACGCTTCTTTGGATGCAGCCCAGGATGCGGTTGGCTTTCCGGACTGCGAGCCCACACCGCCGGCTCATGCCCAGCCTGTCACCGACCACCCCCCCCCCCCCCTCAGGCGGCAGCCACGGCCCTTTAAGGAGGCGGCGCCCGGCGGGGAGGGCCCGGTGCCCCATTGGCGCCGCCACGGCGCCACGTCTGGCTGCTATGGCCGCCGCCGGCCGGGCCCGCGCAGCCAGGCGATCGCGGCGGGGCGTGCGGTGACAGATGTATTTGAAGAGGCCGGCGGGCGGCCTCGCCTTCTGCCTCTTCTACCTGGCGTCTTGCTTCACCAACAAGGTGAGGGCGGGCGCGGAGCCACCACAGCCCCGGAAGGGCCGGGCCGGGCGGAGGGAAAGGCGGGGGCGCTGGGCAGTTGGTCCGCTGTAGCAGGAGCGGGGGGGGCCGCGCCTCAGAGGGCGAGGTAGCTGCAGGGACCCAGGAGGAGGAAGGAGGAGGAGGAGGAGGAGGCGGCGGAGGAGGGACGGTGCCCTCTGCTTTGCCCAGGGAGAGCCGGCGGGTCAGGCCCTCCCGGGGGAGGGCTACCCCACGCGTAGAAAAAAAACCCAAAACCCAAACCCTGGGATTTCAGCCCAAAGGCCGCCGCCCGCCCGCCCGCCGCCTGTCCCCGTGTGCCGTCGTCTTTGAGGAGATGGCTGTCTTCTCCCACTGGTCCCGCTTTTCTCAGTGTGCGATGCCTTTACCTTTCCATGACACGTGTTTCAATAAGGGCATATTCAAGACATTAAAGGGGCGACACGGTATTATTCAAATGAATGAAATGTTAGTTAGAGAGCCAGAAATTATGCTGCTTTGAAAGCATCAGTGATGCCGAATATATTTTGACTACCTGGCAATCACTGAATGCACAGTCATTTCCAAAAGATCTGCTAACTGGAACAATAATACCAAGTATCCAAGGGAAAAATCTGAAATTCAAAGCGCTAGTACTGGTGAAACAAATATTAACTTCCATGGGCTCTTTGAGAGTTTAATTAACCTGCAAATTAAGGACAAGAAGGCTGTTTTCCACTGTGCAGCTTAATTGTCTGTTGGTAATGCTGAAATGTCGTTGCAGAAGGAGAAGTAGGCGGAAGATGGCTACACTGTGAATAAAATTGTATAGTTTAAACATATTTTGAAGTAGCTTGTTCACTCTGGGAAGTGGAAATAAAGTAACTACTCCTTGCTGTCCTATTATTAGAGAGTGTGTCTGTGATTCTGGTGCAGATAGCTGAAAGAAAAGATGTTTTTGAAGCAACTAGGGTATGGATTTCCAGAGGGACAGTTAGAGAAAAGCAGCATTTTGGAGGTGGAAATGAAATCTCTTCTCGGCATTGGCCAGGGGTTTCTGTTCCAAGGTACAGTTGCCATTAAGGATGCTCAGGAGTAGACTGAAGTCCAAACATGAAGCAAAGTTTGTAGGGAAGGATAATATGCTTGATTTGACAGACTGCTAAGCACAGTGATTAGTTAAACAGAAAGGGGCTAGAAGAGCTGCCAGATTGTGTCGTGCATTGGAAAAGGTACTTAACTATAAGAAAGGCTTGACTATACTTGAGAGGAAGTTAGAAGGTCTTTGACGTAGGGCCTCCATTTGCAAACCTGAATGTAGATTTTAGTGTATAAATAACCAGAATATAGACCTTTTAGTTCTTGCAGGTGGTATGTAAATGCAAGTCAGGGTACAGACGTGCAGGTATATGATCCTCATTTAAGACCCACGTGGCAATTCAGGCAAATGTATGTGTAACATGACCCTTTGTGAATCAACATGCTTTGTTTCTGTATATTGATGCCAGCTTCTTAGGAACATCCCCCCACACCTAAAACCTGGACCTTGCAATGTGCTCAGCACAGTTTCCTCTCTGTTGAAACCTTTCAGCTTCTCCTTTTGCCATTGACAACTTCTGCTGGCTCCTGGAAGGAATGGCAGGTACCTTTCCTTTCCTCTGAGGAAGCTTCAGTTGTTCTTCTCCTTTGCAGAAGTAGTATTTATATACTTATTACAGGAAATTGTTAGATCCTGTTATACCCATCAAAAGGCATATGTATTTCTGCCATGTATTTGTTTATATACATATATAGAGGGAAAAGACACTAGCATCCGTACACGCAGACCCTGACAAAGCATACTAAAGCAACGACACAGAGGCTTTGCTTTTTCCTCCCGTATATTGCATCTCCAAAGGGCTTTATGGACTGCTTAGTATTTTGCACAAAATGGTGTGTGAACAGAATGTTAGGTCTGTAAGATGAATTAATCCTCAGGAGACAATTATGTTGAGATTATTGGTCTTGATTCTGCTAAAGATTGCCTCTGTCATATGATATGATTTTAATTGACAAGTGCTTATGTCTTTTTGTTCCTGTTAATTCTTTTTCCATTCAGTGTGATGCATAGAGTGTGCTCAGAAAGTGAAAGAGCAATTCGGAAGGTAGCCTTCTCTCCCTTGTTCAGTATGTCCATTCCATACCTCATGTTCTTTAGTGTCTGCTACCTTCCACAGTGACTTGGGCAGCATCCAGCAGTTCTAGCATGGGAAAAGAAATTACTGAAAACTTTTTTTTTGTCTTTTTATTTTTCTTTATTTTGGTAGAAACTTTTTGTGTTTTGTTGCTTTCATGATTGTTTGTTAATGTTGTAATGCTGTAGGTGTTTGATGTGTTTGATGTCCATTAATTTGGTGTTTGTTTTCCAGTATGTCCTGTCTGTCCTGAAATTTACCTACCCTACCCTTTTTCAAGGGTAAGTACTGTTTTAAGAATACAACTGTTTGAAAAATTACTTTAATCAGTAAATGTCTTGCTGTTCCATGCTGAAGCGAACTTTAGTACCTCTTGTCATTACTGGCTTTTGCTGTCTAGAGAACATACTTCATGAAGCCTTAGTAAAGCATTCATTAATGTGTCTTGCTTAATTTTTAAACATCATGATGGTGATGAAATTATGATATGTAGACTCCATCATTTCTCATTTTTCTGAAAGTCTTATGCTTCAGCATAGAAAAGTAGCAATTATAATACAGCCTGTCTTCTTTGGAAATGGCACTCATGGATACTGTGCACTTGTGGTGTATTCTTTTGCTATGCTAACGAAAACCAACCTTAAACCCATGTTTAGGTATACACAAATACCATGTTCCTTATTTTCATGCTTAGCCGTTGTTGTAACGCTGCATCACAAGTCATTATCATATCTTAATTGTAATGAAAAATTTAATGTTTTGTCAAATATCCATATATACCATTAGTGCTGTTATTAATTTGTGAGACTTTTAGTGAAAATCTGGCCTCTTAGAGTGAAGACTTCCCCCATTTCTTGTTTTGAGATAATGGTAAAGCCTGCAGACACTGGATGTCTTTAATTCCTTTACTGCTGTTTAACATGGCTTATATTTTTGCCTGATGTGCAGCCCCAGGAATAATTGCGTTGGGAATCTCCATTTTCTTTGTGTGTACTCAGCTCTATTAAATATGCAGTGAATGCTTTCTTCAGTTCTGACGCACACACAGATTGTTTTTTGGACAAGGCTTTTATCGTATAGGGGAAGGGTTTTGGGTAACGTATGTAAAATACAAGTGTGGTAAACCAACAGTAAAAAAGCATATTTCAATGGCAAGCAACTGCCTTATGGTATCTGTGTTACCACAGTTATTTCCTTTTTCTATTATTTGGAAATGCATCTCGGTGTCTTATTTTTCTGTAAGTTCTGGCTTTTAACGGTGATCTTTCTGTGAAAATGAAGTGGCTCAGATGTGCTTTCATTTAGACTTATGACAGATGAGCAAAGGAGGAGAAGAGTGTTATTCTAAGTTTGTGCTGTCATTGTTCGTTGTCATTTGGTTTTGTTTAATCTAAGACTATATTGCATTGTGCTAAGGATGTGGAACTGTTACTGTCTTCAACTTCTGGCCTTAAAACCTGAGACAAGAGGAAATTCTTCACAATAAAGCTGATGATAATTCATCATTGGCTTGGAATAGAGCACGGTCAAGCAAACATCAGGGGTACCTGGCTTTTAAGCTTTCATACGCTGCTCATTTTAAAAAGGTGAAGTGAGCTGTGATAGTAGCATTGAATATTCATCACATCCATGTGGACAGTAAGCTCGCTCTTCTCTGACACTGTCCAACTGTGTGTAATACTGCATAGAGTGAATATTTGTTTATTTGTGTATGTGTGAGACAGATTTAAAATAATTGCTTAAATGCATTGCAACAAATAGGAATAATAAATAAAATCACGTCTATACCTGTTGCAGATGCTAACGTGATTTAACACTGTAGTACAGTATCTCTGTCTGAACTATGCTAGATGTTCAAGGATTTTCATCCAAGAAACATGAAACACATCTCTGAAAACCACTAGCTTAAGGAAGAAGGAAGCTAGTAACTTATTTTAAAGCTTAAAAAAAAAATCAGTGTGCATCACTACTAATTTTAAGTTATCTGCAAGCATTTCTAAGGTCTCACATACTATTTCCGTAATAAACTAAGGAAGACCTTTATGGTAGGGTAAGTCATTAGATAAGTCAGTGCAGAATATATGTAATTCTTATATACCTTTTCAATGAGAAAACCGCAGTATTGCGGTTTATATGCAAGGTTATCTGTCTGTAAAGATGTTTTCTCTAGAGGCTCTGAATGAGAGGCTCATGCAGCATAATGATGTTATTTTTGATGACACTTCACTTGGTGCTTGCTACACAAGATGCAGGGGGGTGGAAAGAAGCAGTCTGAGTTTGAGGGAGTGTGTAATCTAAGCCCAGCATGAATAACCATGGGAATTCATAGAGCTAATGTTTGAAACTACTAGGACTACACACATCATCCGTGGGGCTTAATACTTCAGCTGAAGCGAGTTTTTAAATCCTGAAATCATGTTTATTCTAAAAATAACAGTTTATGTGTGAAAAGATATTCATCTCTTGTCACAAACCTTGCCTCACTTGCATCTTCAGATCATCATGGCTGTAACATCACTATTATTATTGTAAACCTTGTGAGGGAAGAGATGTTACAATGGGGATTCAGTAACATGACTAAGGTAATTGTGGTAGATGGTAATTTACAAAACATTTGAAACAGGAGCTGGAAGAATTAGAGTATTAGAAAACTTGGAGGAAATTAAGGCACACAAAAATGAAATATTCAAAGGGGAATAGTGGCATCCCTGGTAACCTGGAGAAATGGTAGAGAAGTAGAGTCATGGGTGAGCTGTGAGAAATTCTGTGGGTTCTAAGGTCATGTTCCACGTGGTTAAAAAGGACAAACAATTCAGAGGTGCTGTTTTATTTCTCTTTTAGGTGGCAAACATTAGTGGGTGGACTTCTGCTTCATGTTTCCTGGAAGCTGGGCTGGGTGGAGATAAACTTGTGTTCAAGGTACTGTGGGTTTTTCAGTATCTGCTAAATACTTACTTTCTGTAGGTGGGTTATGACATAGTTAAGTTGGTTGTGGAAGTTACTAACTTGCTAAAATATAAGTCAGTGTGTGTTTGTATGTGTTCTGCTTCACAGGTGTAGGAGGGATCTTGAATTTTAGTCTAATGAATGTTCAATGACACACACTTCAACTGATTACTAATATAAAGTGGATTCAATTCAACCTTGGTAAGACAATCGAAAAAGCATAGCCATTAGTGAAAACTCACCGGATAACTTATCCAACTGTCTGTCTTCCTCGATTATTTTATAGTATTATAAGAGAAACCTTGGTAATGTTAGTTAAGAGCATTGACACATGCTTCCCCAAAACCTCAGTGCAGTGAAGTCCACAAATGCGATCTGCCTTTTTCTCTAAGAAGCGTGTCCGTAAATGGGAATCATTCACCCTTGCCAAACTGTAGCATTTATAACCACGCAGCAAGAGCAGCCGTTGCAGTACAGGATTGATATAATAATCAAACTCCAAATTAAAAGGTCCTTTGTCGACAAAGATCATCTGCTTGAACTGAGTGTGATGGCAAGTCAGTAGAGTTGTCCAGCATAGTGTACTCTGCTCCGGTGGATCCATTCTGTGGTATGGAATGTGGCATTATCTTTTTTATTTTGCAAAATGTTATAATTTAGAAGATGTATGCCCACAGCAATTAGTGAATCTCCATCTCTGGAAATATTCAAAACTTTACTGGACAATGACCTGAGTAATCTGACTTGACTCTGAAGCTGGGGGAGATTGGACTAGGTGATTGCCAGAGTTCCCTTCTAATCCAACTTTTTTTTCAGTGATTCTGTATTAGCAAGTGACAACTGATGAATTTTCTGTTTGTATTTCAAACAGTTGGCTTGCAAAACTGAATCTCCTCATTTGGAATGAAATCCTGCATATATGTCAGAAGAACCAGGCTACATTCTGTTTTCATGTCCATGCAAGTGACTACATCACCACTGAAACTTAAGTGAAGTTGCAAATGGAAACAGAATTTAACTTACTCTCTTCTATCTGCAGCGTAGGGAAATCGATGATACTGGTGCAAAAGCTGTCAGTGATAGAGGTAGAGGCAGGATTAAGGTCCAAACCTTGCTTTAATGGCGGTTACTGATACATATATTATTATCAAATGTGTATTGCTTATGCAGATTTTGTCTTCACAGAACAGTCTAAAGGACAAAGGAATGCAACCATCAGTAATGTCCTTTTTAGTTCAACTTTTCATTACTAGGTGGTTACTTTTGCTTTAAATCATGAAATTAAAGAAGCTGAATCTCTTTTTGCAGCTTGGAAAAGATATTTTCATTTTTTCAAAACTTGGAAGACGGTAAAGAAAATACTGGACAAGAACCATTTTTTGCTTTTGAAAAGGATGTTTTTATCCAAAAATATTTTGGTGAAAACTTAGTTCGTGTTTTGACGATGGAGACTTCAGGCCACTAGATGTCAGCACACTATAGGAAAAGTGATTAAAATGCGTCTTGAGAAACCTCTTCGTTTAGCTAATACAGAATGCCTGTTCTAAAATAGACTGAACGGAATGACCAGAGTTCATTGCCATGTTTTGGCTGTAATTCAGCCAACTACTTAAGCATGAGTTTAAATCTGGCTTTCTTCAGAAGGATTAGGCACATGCTTTAATGCTTTGCTGAACTGGACTTGTAGCATATATCTCCTGTATTTAAAAAAAAAAAAACAAAAAACAAAACCAAAAACCAACCAAACAAAAAAACTCCCCAACAAACAAACATAATGTCTCAGAGCTTCTGCCTACCACTTCCTCTCAAGCTCTTTCCCCCTCCAAAGGTGAGATCATTTCCCCCCTTCTCTTAAAGAATGTTGGTCTCTGAATCTATCTGGTTTATATTTATTTTGGTGCATGTGTAGGATACTTAAGAATACCATATCCAGTCCCCAGTCCCCAGTCTTGTCATGCTTCAAATAATAAACTGCTACCCATTTGTTTATTTCCACAGTCTCAGTATTTCTGTTGTGTGGACTGATCTCATATGCTTTCTGAGCCAGTTCAGGTTATCCCAAAGTGTCTCAGCAGAATTATTTTATTACATAGAGATCATCACCCTTTGTCTAAAGTCAGGAATACTGGCTTCACAATAAAGACCAAATAAAAACATATTACTTACAGTAGTTTCTCTTAGGTTTTGCAGATATCCTGCTTTTTGTCTGCTTCCCCCCAGTTCTCCCAGCTGTAAGGGACTTTATCACCATCCTCATTGCTTCTAAAGAGTGAATGGTGACTGTCTGCAAAACTTGTACCCAAAGCAAGGGCTCTGTGGAGCGCACAGAAATATATGTAGCATCTGCATAATGCTTCCAGTGCTGCAATCTGCCACCCAGCTTCTGCCTAACCCTTGTAGGCATATTAAGTCCTATGTGTTGTGGTTGGCATTTCTTGTAGGGTTGAATTTTCCCCACAGCTAAGCAGGAGCTCAGAGCCTTGCTTAAACCAAAGCTCCAAGGTGTGGTTTAGAGAAAGCTACCCGCTGACTTTAGTGGGCTTTGGATCTAGCCCTACAACCACAAGCTCATCACTGAGCTTTCCTGTTTTGCGTATACATCGTTGTATTGCCAACATAAGAAGTTACTAATTGGTTTACATACAAGACAGATTGTTGGTGCTGACACGTTACATCAAACATCCATGCATTCTTTTTCAGTCCTGAAATTCGCACTTGGCAGAATAAAATTCTACCCTTACATCATGGAAAAAGCATCTGAAGTCCTTTTCCATTGCACTTTGCAGTATTGCTTTGGACATGAAGATATGTTTGGGATTCCTGGAATTTAGTGGTGGGGAACATGAAAGAGTGTTATGTTTTAAATGAAAATTCAGTTTTCATCATGTCTTCCTTTCATCTTCCCAGCCCTCCTTTCTTTTCTCCACCCCCCCCCCCCCCTTCTTCCATTTGTTGCAGTTCCAGTAGGGTGGGGGTATTTTTATTGGTGTCTGATGTGAACTTGTTGGTAATGAGGTATGACGGTTTTAGATCCTGGTCTTGCTGAAATTCCAGTTGAAGTCAATAACTCTAAAAGGAACAGTGTTTTTATAAAAAATGGTGACTACTCCCAAAACTACAGCAAATATTTATGCCAGTGAAAGGATCTAAAGATCCTTTAAAGGGTATTTTTGTTACCCCAAGGTTTTGGTCAAGTATCTTAGAAAATTATGTATTAAAAAAAAAAAAAAAGGGAAGAAGAAATGTGATGCTTAGGTTTTTTTTCCTTGTCTGTGTTTATATGAATCTTTGGGCCTGTTTTATCTTCATTCAGACTGTTCTGATTTCAATATTTAGTGGTCTATTTTTCTTGTGTTCCATGAAGTGTGGTAGTGTAGCAGTACCTATAATTATATTTTAATTCTTACATGCTAGTTGGAAGTGTAATCCAAAATAAGGAACTACAAGCAGTTTGGTTTACTTTTGAGAACCAGCATTATTCACTAACATTTTCTTGACTTTAGTTCAAAGAGTGAATGGGGGTAGCAGTGTCTTCAGTCCTGGGAAGCCTTTGGATCAGGCCTTTAGATCACATTAGATCCTTTCCTCCCTTGCTTAAAATCTTACATTATTCTCTCTGAAATTTACCACCTATCTGATCCCTTTTTCCCCTTAAGTACCAAGATCAAAAAAGGAAAAGTGCAAATTCTGAAGCCCCTTCTCAGAACTGAAACCTGACCCTGCTGCAATAACCATGGCTAAAATAAATATCAGACCAATCTGTGATGACTTCATTCCTCCATTAGTGTCAAACTGCCTCTAGGAGTTTGGCTTAGTCAAAGGAGTATCATTAGGAAATCTCAAGAGACAGGCTCCCACAGAGACAATCTGATCTTTAGGAAGAATCTCTTTGTAAATCTGGCTGAGAAATGAATGTGTGGGTGGGCAAGTGTATTTGTACATAGTGAAAATGTGTGCTGTCTGTGCAAGTATGCCATTTTATGCCTTCATTTGTTAGTTTTTCTTTGTTTTACAGTGCATCAAGGAAACTAATTGAAATATCTCTCCCTTAAAACCGATAGAAGTAACTGCCATGAAACAAACAATTTTGCAGGGAGAGGAGCCAGGGAAAGAGTATAAGAAAGAAAATATAGCTGCAGATAGCTCCTATCTGGGATTAGATTAATTGATTAATTTTTGTCTCAGACTTCTTTATTACATGGGAAGAATATGGAACAATCAGACAATGAATTTAATATGCACACCTTTGAATATATGTACGTATATATGTATTATTGTATTCCTTGCAAGCAACTGTTGCTGAATGTATGTAAACAGATTGTGGTGAAGTAATGGGATTTTAATTGTTTTCACAGGTCTGAAATCCTGTCATGGCTTCCTGCTTCAGTACTGTTTGTTGGCATTATTTATGCTGGCTCTAGGGCACTATCTAGATTGGTAAGAAATGCACACAAGTAGAAGTCAGTTATTTATTACCTCTATGAGCAAAGAACATTCCCTTCATACAGTGTGTTTAATGCTGTTCCTGGGTTGAGGGGAAAGAAGGGAGGAGGGGTTTAAATGGGGTTTAAACGAGGAGTAATGGCTTCAAACTGCAAAGAGCATAGATTTAGATTAGATATTAGGAAGAAATTTTTCACTATGAGGGTGGTGAGATACTGAAACAGATTGCCCAGGGAAGCTGTGGAGGTCCCATCCCTGGAAGTGTTAAAGGCCAGGTTAGATGGGGCTTTGAGCAACCAGGTCTAGTGGTAGGTGTTCTTGCCCATGGCAGGGGGGGTGGAACTAGATGATCTTTAAGCTCCCTTCCAACCTAAACCATTCTATGATTCTATGAAATAATACATACATTGTTAATGGTGCTAGAGCAGCAGTCCAGTCCTACAAAGTGTAGAGCAGCATCAAAAAGCACTTCCATGACAGTCCAAAGCACTCAGCATCTCTCCAGAATACTCAGTGTTTTGCAGAACAGATCCTCAGTGGTCTGAATTGTGCAAGTGGGGAAGAAGCTGAAGAAGTTACTAGCTGCAGCTTTGCAAAAGGGGGAATGTGGCTCTGGGATCCGTGGGAAATCCTTCCAGGAAAAGGATGAAGACCATTTCAGTGAGAGGCCTTTGATGCTTTACAGGATTTGAAAAAATAAATTGAAAGTTGGAAAGAGATTATGGGAAGGGTTAGATTAATCAGTTTTATGATCCATTTGAATCGCAATAACCACCAAATGTTTAGAGGATATCAAATCTACTTTCATTGAAGTTGAATGCTTTTTACTTAAATGATATAGTCTTTCTTAAAAAAAAAAAAAAAGCAGTGACATGTAGCAATGTTTTACTGCTGTTACGCATTCTGCAAGGCCAGATTCTGCACTAGTTCCCCTCTGTGTTCTGTCAATGCATCTTAGTCTAACTCCGGAGCCAGCTCACTCCTGCCAGCTCCTAAACCCCAAGAAGGATTGATCAAAAGGGAATTTTTGTCAAGATTCTGCTTGTAGTGATCCCTTGAACATCCCAGTGGAGAGGTAGGGCAGAAAAGGACAGGAGGTCTCTGTCCTCATAAACAAGGCTGGGGGTCTCATCTTGGACCCAGGTAAACTTTGGAAAGCACAGGCCTGTGCTTAGAAACCCCATGCCTCCAGATTAGCTCTGTCTCAGGGTGATTGCATTTATTTCCTCTTGGTTCCTTGTCAAAGCAAGTTCCATTGGGCTCCTCTGGTGTAAACTGAGCAATGATCCCTAAGGAGAGCCCTATCTGGAAACAACAATAAAGCCGTAGCAGGAGCATCTTTTCTGTCTGCTCACCTGGGAGGTGGAGAAGGCATGAATCACATCCTCTTTGCTATTTCTTCTTACTTCCTAGTCATCCTGTAAGTCACCTTATTTCCCTCCTGTCCCTGCTCTGGTCATTCAAAAGTGAGATGCGCTGGAGTGGCAGAGGGGCTGATTTGTATCCCAAACCTTTCTTAAGGAGCATCTCCCATTTCTGAATGGCTTTTTGTTGTACATGAATGGGGATTTAGAGGCTGAATTCTGTGGCCATTTTAGGAGGAAAGACGAAAGGGTGGGTAGTCTTACACCATAGTTACTAGGTAAAGCCTTGTACTGGGGCTAAATTCAGTCCTACATAGAAGCTTTACTTACAATAACTTTGCATACAACAATTTTATGACAGTGAGGAGGAAAATGGACTCTCCCAAACTTGTACCTGAATTGGCTCACCTCAGCAGTGTATTTGAATTAAGTGGGTTTATTCCTAAAGCAGAAATTACATGCACTTTTTTGATCAAAGCCAAGGAGACCCACTTTCAAACACTCCTGTCTACCGGCAGGGCTACAATCTTAATCTCTGTTTGTGCTTCTCCCTAGAGGTGCTGGCAGTCTCCCCTGCCCAAGAGTTCAGGGCTGGAACTGGAGGAGGGCTGCTTAGCTCTGGACTGTGATGCATTAACAAAAGTATGCAGAGCTGCGAGGGGAGGTTTGTACAGAGTCTATTCACCCTGCCTGCCCAACCAGTAAACCTTTCTTTTCGTAAGCATTAAGCCCACTCACAAATTTAAGAAATACTCACATCAAAGACAGTAGACATATGGAGAAGGTTAACTGGGCTAGGCAAACTGGAGCCATTGCTGGCTCCAAAACATATTTGGAAGAGCCAAAAGCAGGGAGGAGGAAAGAAAAACCCAATAAATTGGCTTCACAAAAGGAAGAATGTAAATTCTGCTGTCAACTTTCCTTGTGTATGGTTATTTCTTGTATTTCCTATTATTGTGTCAGGCTCAGGATGCTTATGTTAGATACTTCTGGTTTTACATTCTCAGTTGTCCAGCAACAGGGTTGAGAATTGGTTTTCAAAATCTGTGAAGCTGGGGCTGTCAACTTCATGCCAGTTGTGTTTGTGTGATTTTCATTCCTTGCTAATTTAGAGGTGTTAAAAGTTATCTTGGTGTAACTGTTGTGTTTATGGATCCACCCACGTTGTCATTATGACTTAAAATGTTTAATTAGTGATGTTTATCTAGCTTTATGGGGGTGAAAAGAAAAATCCAGAAAATACAGGTTTCTGAACACAAAGTCAAATTTGAGAGATATTTGCTGCTTATATCACCTGATACTTAAAAGGCATGGACATCACTGAGAAATTAACTTATTCTCTACTCCTGTGATTTAAATACTATACACAAGTGGGGAAATACTGCTTCCTAAAACTGCCTTAGTCTTCAGATTATCTTAATTGGAGCAGAGAATTGCTTCTGTTTCAGATGTCTGAGAGACCATGGATCTGATTTGGAGGAAGTATTATGAACCACTAATTCTGGTTGGGTTTGCCTGGGGCAATGAGTGTTTGATTCATTATTGTTATCATTGGGGTTTGTTTCTTAATGATTTCATGTTGGGATGGTGTCCAGATACCTCAGTGAGTATAATTTCAACATCACTTGGTTATGAACTATTACATTTCTACCATAATTTTGGGCAGCTCTTCCTAGCAGTAACTGAAAGCAATCACCTAAATTCATCTTTCCCATAATTCTGTTGCTAGGAGTCAAACTGTATTCTTAGTACCAGTAGACAGAGATGGGAAAACTAATAAGAACTGTTTACTGTGGAGGCTGCAGATATTTGAACAGAGAGGCGAAACTGGAGGCAGAAACCTGGACGAAATCTTACTGAGCTAGCTGTGTACAAACAAACTGAGCACTCGAAAGTGGGAGAAGCAGCACGCAGGGTCTGCATTCAGAGATGCCCGTGCCATGTAATAGTGGTTGGAATGGGTCTAAGTCCCTTTTAGGAGATGTGGCATGGGTTTACAGCTTAAAAAACAAACCAAAACCCAATGGCACAAACATGTGGGATGTGGGACAGCTGTCCCTAAGAGCAGTGCCCCCTTTCTATGTGTATGACTGTTATGGGTTGATTTGGGCATTTTTGTTCTCTCCCAATGGCAGCCAATCCCGGTGTTCCTCACCGTGCACAATGCGGCAGAAGTTATAACCTGTGGGTTCCAGAAGTTTGTGCAGAAAGAGGTAATTGATCTATTAATTGATACATTCAAGGTACCTCCTGTGGTATAATTGCCCTATAAGACGACACCTAATTTCTTTTAATACAGGCATTAGTGCTTTTATAGTCTCGCTGTGATAGCTAGTCATTAATGAGATCCGGAGAGAGCTTTGCTGTTGACAAGTATCTATATTGATGTTTTCTTTTCCCCTTTAGTTCATGAAACACTGCAAATGTGTATCGATAGTTTGATTGGCGTTTTTAAGACTGGCTTGGTCCTGTTTGTTTTTTCCTTTTGAAAAATAGTATCACCTCTCTCTCATGTCCCACATGAGAATCTCACTGTTTGAGCTGAGAGGGAGGAGGACTGGGACCTTAGATCTAATCAGTGTAATCTATCTAGTATTTGATGTATTGTGTGGTTATAGATAGATCACATCTCCACATAAAATGCAAGAAACACTGCATTTTTTGATTTGTTTTGAATGCTTGAGAATCTGTCCCGAGACCTGTTAAAGTCAGGAGAGTAATTCCTGTTCCCTTTAGTAAGAGATGGGTTTGTTTCTCATAAAATGCATTGGAGATCCTTCTTTTTAGGCTATGAAATGCTTTTCTGATTGACCAGAGAGCTCCTGTGTGAGGTAACACTGGGAAATCATTCATCACAGAGTTGTTTCTACAGTGGCCCCTGGCTAGCTGCGGAAGGGATCCTCTGTTCATTACCCCTGTTGTATATACAGAAGATAAATAAATGGCCCATGTTTGCTACTCCTAACAAACTGAAGAGGTCACTACAGTTATGTCTGAGGGACGTAGCAGTGTGTACCATGGCATGTCCCTGTGGCATTGTCCTCTGATTAGTGTCCCTGTCAAAGTGTTTCATATTTTCCTTCTAGCTCGCATGTTTATGTCTCCTCTCTTGGAAGACAAAAGCACTATGGAGAAGGATAATGGAAACACTGATTCTTGCTGGGAAGGTTCTGGAGAATAATTTGGACCAATGGATTGGGGAACTCTCATGAGTTTAGACCAAGACTGATTTGGCTGGGGTAGTACCGAATTAATTAAGAATACTCAATATTTGAGTACGTACAATACGTAGTTTTGGTATAGTTCAAGTTAAGTTTGAGGACCAGGTATAAAGTTCATGTCTGGTTTTAGGTCTACCTGCTGGTATGTAACCTGAAAATATAAATCAAGTTGAAGTAGGCTAATCTGTAGTCTGGTTCTTTTTTTCAAATTAAATTTGCTAAGCAGTGCTCAAACATAATGGGCTGTTGAATGTTGTTTACTGGATTTTTAATTTGTTTGGTGCAGTAAGATAGCTGTCATCACTTTCCTGTTTTTGGAAGGAGAGCGCACTATTTCACCATTTTTATTTTTAAATTTTAATTTTTTTAATCATACTTTCTTTTTTACAGCAGACCTCTCCTCTGAAAGTCTGTAGGTAAGCTTTTAAAACTGCTCAGATTCAGATTCAGACTTGTTTTGGCTGCAGCTTCTGTATTTGCTTCAGATAATGGCACACCAAAACAATGAAGAATGTAAGGCACATTCCTGTGGGCGGTGAGCCTAAATTGCAACGTAGGAGTAATTAAATATTTTTAAAATGTTTTTTCTTTTTTTCTTTTTTTCTTTTTTTTTTTTAACAATTGCCTAAATAGATACCTTTTTTTTTCTCCTTTATAAAAATAAAAAAAGCCAGAAAGCCAGTCTTCCTGAATAACAAAGCAGTGCTTGTAAATATGTTTTTGGAAAGGAGATAGAAATCAGGTTTGAAGTTCCAGTGGGTAATCTTAAATGGTAAGAGAAAGATAATTAATGTGATAGAAAATAGCTAAAAATGCCTTTCCTAAGAAAGAAAAGGTGACTGATAACCAGTTCTGCTGGAATCATTCATACTAAGCTACACAACCTACCAACCCTCATTGGCCCTACTTGTTTAGGCTTCAAAAAGGAGAGAGAAAGGGACAAACAGAAGTCAGCCAGTCATGTATTAAAAGTTTCATTCTTCCCCCCCATCCCCTTGAAGAACACATATTGCTGTCTTCCACATTCTGTAATCTTTTAGCTGTACTTAGAGTGGATAATGTTGGGTTATTATTTAGTGTACTTATAGGCACCATCTTCCTTATTTCTTCCTGTTATTTCCATTATCTGACTTACTGTGGCCTTGTTTTCACCACTAGATTATTGTCAAGGATACCCATTATTTTATCATCTTTTTTCTATCTTTTCCTATGCCCCTAGAGAGCAGGAAAATAAGCTGCAAATGCAAATGTCTGTTATTATTAATAGTGACAGTCCACAGAAATTTCACATCAGTGTGTTCAGTGTAGCCTGTAGAAATATGGACTCAGCCACAGGTTAAGAATTTATTTTGTCCAAGTCAGTGGACTAGGGGAGGACTTGTGCTGTCCTTAAGCCATTTCTAGCATAATACCACTCACTCCCACTTTGCTCTGCGCTCTGGAGTTAGGCCATAACTTTTAATGGAATTGCCTCTGCTGGAATTGTTGTAATAAGCAATTCACCTTAATGAAAGAATGTTTTGGTAGCCATTCACATCCAGAAATTGGTTGATTTTGGCTTTCTGAAGCAGCTTAGGGAAGGTACATGGCAAGTGAAGAATAATATTCCCTACCAAAAAACTTGTTTTCATCACTGCTGAGATGTTTTGTGCTGCTTCTCTTCTCATACAACTTTGCTGTGTAAGAGTTATGAAGGATGCATGATGTAAAACTTAATTTTGGTGGCAGAAATTAATTCTTAAATATGGAATAAAAATTAAATGAAATGTCAGTGTAAAATTGAGTGGAATTGCCTATACTTTGCCAAGAGTACAAATGCAGGTTATGAGCTTTTGGTCTTGTTCGTATTTTTTTCTCTTCTCCACAGTGTGCTGTTCCTCCTGGTAGCAGCAGTGTGCCTTCCTTTATGTGACACACAGGTGAGCTCTGCTTTGTAAAGCAGCTCTAGTTAGACCTTGATGTTTGACATGTTGTTAGCATATGAGGGATGCAGCTTTTACTTGTCAGCTAGGGTGGGATTCCTACAAAGGAATTGTAAATGTTGCCTATTGCTATGTTGTAGTTTTGCTGGTTTTAATGTGTTTTCATCATGGTAAAACCTCTAAGCAGTGCGGACATACAGCACATCAGTGAAGGTGGTGGCTGGGGAAACCACGGTTTAACTTCTTATAGGGCTTAGAGCAGATCACTTAGGTTTGCGATAATTGCACGTACTTTCAGGAGGTTCCTAAATTAGCTTTGTAATCACTCAACATGCTTTCTGTAGCTACTGGAGAAAGAAAGGAGGTACCTCCAGAGAGTGCTCAGTCCAGCAAAGATCTGTTTCTTGGAGGTGCTTTTCTCTTTTGGAGGCTTAGGAAGGCTGCTTCCTTGTTTTAGGTACTTTAGTTAATATCTGAAGTCAGATGGGATGAATCTGGGAACATGTCTGGATGCATCTGGTCAAATGTAGCCATCCGATGTGTTGCACCTGCGCTAGCTCCCTTCATAGTCTGTGGTGCACAGCAGGAACTTCTGGTGTGGAATTCATCTCCCCTGAAAGCAGACATCTAAAATATGCCAGGTGAATTCCTCTCAAAAATGTTTATTTTTCCCCACTGATTGTGAAGGGAGTCTACCTTGCTCAGAGACAGATGTCTGTTTAAAGCACTCTTTTGGATACTCTGTGATTAGTTGGAGCCTTGGGGAGAGAGACTGCTTAGCTGCTGCAGGGGCTGAGAGAGGAAAGGAGACAAGACAAAAACCTTAGTGATGTTCCTCTGATCCTCTTGCCCTTCCCTGACTGCCAATAAAAGACAAAAAAGACTATGGTCCATATGCTCTGGTTGTTTAGAATGGTGTACGTATCTGAAAGAAACGGAGCTAGTCTCGCTGAGACTAGCTGAGAGGCTGGGTAACTGGCATATGCCAGTTATCTAAGCGGGACAGGAAAACCTTTAGTCTTCCTAGTCTTCTTTAGTTGTCTTTTCTTTCTTTGTAGCATAGCTCCCACTTGGTGTACTTGCTTTGTGAAGCTAACTGCAGGGAAATAACAATACGTACATTTACATGAATGGGCTTTTATTTATGTAGATGTTCTTTATTGCAGTTTGATCCAAACGGTTATTTATGGGCTCTAATTCACTTGATCTGTGTTGGTAAGTCATTTTCTTTTGGAAAAAAAAAAGAATTAGGAAGAGTAACTGTGTTGGAGAAATCAGCTTCATTATGAAATTACTGATATTTAAGGTTCTTGATGTAAGAAACACTTGGAAAGAATGAAGCAGCCCAGTAAATATACGAAAGTGCGTTCCTTTTATAGCTTTTATATTGAAAACAACAACAGTATAAACTAGATATTGCAGTCAGTTAACAGTGGATGAGAAAATGCACATACAGTTTTAATCAGCAGTGAGCTTTTCTGGGAGTTTTTGATGGTTGTCTACTAAGAGACACTTCTTTCTGAGGGGAAAAGAAACCTGAAAAAACCAACCAATAACTTGTAGTTGGAGCTTTATTGCACACACTGATTTTATTTAAGAAGTGACAAAAATGTTCTAAAATATCATGGAATATGCTTCCAGAGGAAAGATGTTGAAATTATGCAGGTTTTTATACAATTGTATGCATTTTAAAAAAAAAAAAAATTAACAATGAGTTGCATAACCTGTCAGGTTTTCTTTTGTCTTTTTCGAACTAAATATTGATTTGGATAAATCGTAATTCTTCCCTAAAAACTAGAAGCAGTCAGACTCAGAAAACCTGAAGAAAAGAAGAGTAGTAATTTTTAACTAGGAGATTTGTGTCTTTTGGAGTATTAGGCTGGATAATAAGGGACTTGTATTTGGTTCTTAGCTGTCCTATAGACTTAGTGAGTGACTCATTTGTATGTTAAGTCTTGTCTGCAAATTAAGGATGATTCCTTCTATATTTTGTCTATTCATCCTGTAAAAGTTTCAGGGCAGAGGTAATGCATTTATATGTATTTGTGTCTAGGGAGGTCTAGAGATCCCATTCTAAAATGTTATTAACATACAAATAAGAAAGAGTATATATTTTTTTCTTTGGGAAATGTTATATGGTAAACATTTGCTCATTTAGATAAAACAAAAAGCTTAGGATTTTCCACGTCAAATACTTGGTTTTGCTGTAATGAGTGATGTTATTGCTTTCTCAAAGCCAAGAGCTGTCATTTGTAAAGCAGTGCTAGGCCACAGAGGTGGAAAACTGCTGAGAGTCTTCAGGAGGCCTCTTCTGTGTGCGTGAAATGTGTAGGAAGTGCCAACATGGTATTTATGCTCAGAATATAGTTTCTTTCCATTTCTCTTGTTTTTGAAAGAAAGTTGTTGATATGACTGTTGGAGTCTTTTTGTGTAATTAGATTTCCTATCAACTGACACAGAATAAAGACGCTACAAGAAGGGGCAAAGAGACGAACTAATTTATCGCACAGTTAATCAAGACAGAGCATTAGAGAAAGGACATGTGTTCTGTCCTTCAGCTTGTCTAACGGAGGCAGAATTGAG
Organism: Burhinus oedicnemus; assembly: GCA_008921705.1. Classification (NCBI taxonomy): domain Eukaryota; kingdom Metazoa; phylum Chordata; class Aves; order Charadriiformes; family Burhinidae; genus Burhinus; species Burhinus oedicnemus. Next base: position 603,471 of record VFFE01006856.1, read on the forward strand.
ACCATATATTACACAGTGTTCTACTGGATTTGCTTTTCATGTTCTAGTTTTCTTTGTGAACCAAAAAAACCCAAACAACAAAGCCTTGAAGAAAGGGTCTGAAAAAAAAGAGCCTGAAGCTGTATTGTTCCTTCCTTGAGTGCTTAAAGCTTTTCCCAGAATAGAAATGGGAGCTAACCAAGAGGTGGGTAGGTCAAGAATGTAAAGAACCTGGAGACCCTAGAGCTGAGAGAGCTCTAAACAGCAAAGGTGGCTCAGAGCCAACAGCTGTAGGGGTCTACATAGATGAACATGTCATAGAAGTTACCCAAAAAATGGGGTGGACTGAAGAACCCATTCTGCAACATTCTTCTGTATGTATTCACACACACATGTACACACACTCCTTTGTAGTTGCCATGAGCTAGGAGTTGTCTCTTCTTCAGAAGGACTAGCAGAAACACATAGCGTGACAGTACTCTGAGATTATAACACTTTGAAAACCATTAATTTTAAGTGATAGATTCATTTTACTCATGGTTTACACGTTGTGCCGTGTTCTTAAACTGTAATTCAGAGGGGTTCCATGTCTGCCAGTACCAGAGCCAAACAAGCCGTTGTTTGTCAGAATGATTGCATGTTATGGCAATTACACATGTCATTTCAATTACAGGGGCTTACAAAGTATTTCACAAGTTACGGAAACCTAGCTCTTTAAGGTAATGTGTTTTCATATTCTTTTAAAAAGAAAGAGATTGCTATCAAAGAGGGTTAGAGACACATCTGTGTAGCAGTCAGGTAAACTGTAGGGATCTCTGCATTATCAGTGTGAGCTGGGCCACTTGGTTAATCATTAAGGACTTGTCTTGCAAGAGGAGCCTTATTTACTGTTCATAACAACAACATGTGGTTATTGATAGTTATACTGTGAACTCAAACACTGAGTTAGTTTTAAACACTGTGTTATCAAACGATGATGACTCAGTCCCGGAAGAAGAACCCCTAATTATTGGCACAGGCATTAAGAGGAAATGTTAGTTTGTGTTAGCCTTGAAAGCTGCATGGTTTGAATCTGTCAGTATCTCCCTTTACGACACAGTCTCCTAAGTGTTTAGCAGCTGGTGACTTGCCACAGGACTGGAATGGCGGAGTACCTTAAAAACCTTGCAACGTTGTACTAATCCCATGTGTGTGTTAGAACTTCAGCCAGACAATAGCTGTTTTGAAAGCAGGTGGCATTACATCTTCACAGTGTCTATAATCTGCAGTTGTCTGTGTGGATGGAGATGGATATGTTGCTGCTGTGTATTATGTATATGTACATAATACATGCCTGTATAGAATATGGATAAGCTTATTTATTTCAAAACCATTTTCCATCTCTGTTTTAAAGGATCTAAATTTTAGTCACTCACTTTATCTTCACTTTAAATGAGACTCCCACTGACATAGTAACAACAGAAATAATTTGCAAATGATGTGTAAATTAGTATGCTGATTAATATATTGATAATACTATAATATTAATAGATTATGATTATCATGTATATAAATAGAATGTGTTACCTCATTATAACATCATGTCATATATTATATAATATGAATATTATGTAATATTACAATGTTACAATACTACTTAATATATTGATCTCTTATACCAAATGAACTCCATTACTAAAAGAACACCTTTTTTTCTTTCCCTCCTCTCCCAGTGATCTGGAGCAACAGTACATCAACTATGTATTCAGGTAAAATGAATAAGCCTTTGATACACCATAGGTGGTTTTATGTGGTATGTGTTTTCATTTTCAGCCGTGGCTTATTTAGGAAACTTATAGCTACCACTACTTAAATGTATTTCTTCAGCAGGACATTCACTGAAAGAGCAGTGCTAAGCTGAATGGCTTAGCAGCTGGATTTTTTTGGCTCTGGTTATAGGTGGACATGCCAATATACACCTGGGGAGGTAACGAGGTGTTAATTATGAATTTTTTAATCACCATGTGCACAAGTGATCTATCATTTCCAGAAATAATATTTACAGAGTAACTCCCTGGCAGTACCCCACTTCAGAAAATAAAACTTGTACAAAATTGCCAGAAGGGGAGGTAGTGATTACAAAAGTATGATGTGCAAAGAACATGAGCAGTAACTGATTGTTCAGAGTGCCATTAGCGTGATTGAGTAATTCAGACTTTCAATTGTTTTTCTGATTTGGAGATATAAAAGTGGCTTTTTATTTTGTAGTTAGTGAAAGAGCCTGAGTCACTCAGACTCCCCTGTGGTTTTTTATTTAAAAAAAAAAAAAGTTCATCCTTTCCTCAAAGAGCCATTTAAACCAGAACATTCAGTGTGCATGGCTTCCGCTAGATTTTTGTGAGGCTTTATTTGACGTAAGTCATATAGAGACTTTACTAGATTCTCCTCCATCCGTAATCACATCTTGTATATGTTGACCTCTTTTCTTGGAATGGTACCTAATGTTGTGTGGCAACACCATGGAGTACAGATACTAAGTTCTAAGAAAGGATGGTCAAAAGGGATGAAACAGAGAGCAGAAGTTAGGAATAAGCATAACATAAGTGAAGTTGTGCTTGTCCCTTTGATTAGATGGATGTGTGCTCTTGTCTGACCACATTAAAGATCCTTGGTAGGAACACATCAGGGACACCAGTGTAGGACAGTTACTTCACTTCAATTCCCATTTATCTTGTGAGCATCATCAACATGATAATACCGTGTGTCTCCTTCTCTCTTAGTTCAATCAAGTCTCCTATTTCCATAAATAAGTAATGCAGGCCTCTGACTGGGCGTTTGTACGATTCCAGTGTCTATTCATCAGGGTCCCACACATTGACAATATCTGCATATCAGTTTGCTTGAAGTAGGCTCTTGTTTAAGTCAGTTGTTTTCCATCTACTATGAAGTGCAAAACAAATCAGTTTTACTCAAAGAAGGTAGTTGTATTTATTGAAAGTGTTTTGCAGAATTAGTCATGGAACTTGCAAATATGCTGCTGTATGCAGAAATAACCCATGAAGTCTTGAATAAGCTGTAGCTATTTGTCTGTGTTGAAGGCACAATCATGAAACAAGCAGTAAAATGAATTGATTTTTCATTTGGCACCTGCCTCACTATGGCTCTCAGTTGTCATTTTAGTTGAAAACTGCATCTGGGCCTGAACCTTTAAATTCAGATTTTGGCTGAAGGTCTTAATTTCGCAGCTTTGATTGAAAAGTCAGGGCTAGGTTCCTGCTGTGTTAGTTGATGATATCCTTTGAAGTCTGTGAAGTTGTGTCCAGCAGAGAGCAGGAGTTCCACATTACATGGAAAGTATGATTATTGATTTAGAAGCTTTTGAAAGGAAGAAACTTCTTGCTAAGGAACTGTGAGGTGCAGTGCTATGCATTTTAAAACTGTTCTTTTTTTAAAAGAAAAAACCAACCAACAATGGGATTGTGCAAATTGGAAGATGGCTATTTTAGCATCTGCTTAAAAGCAAAAATGTGTTATCAAAGATTGCAAAGATTTTCACCATTAAGGGGCTTAAAGGTCAGTATAGCTTGTGAGATGATGGTGCAAAGCAATTGCTGGAAAACAGGTGGCTATGACTTGGTAGAAGACTGGATGCTTATTTGTTTGGCGTGGGTCTGTGGATGTCTATATGTCTATGTATCTATGTATATATTTTTATGTGTTAGAGAAGCTTGCAGTCCATAGCATTTGGACCTCATCTTATGTAGGGAAAACAAACAGTACTGTTGGCAATGGGATAAGTGACATCTGATTTTTGTTTTGTCATAATAGTGGATGATGTTTGAAAGGGTGTGAAATTTGGCAGAAGCTCTCTCCTTGTTTGTGACCTCCATGACATGCCACTGCCGTGGAGGTCCTCCAGTGTCTAATGGGGCTGAGATCTTTCTGCTGCAGAAGGCACTGGCAAGGTTTGTCTCTTCGTGAGACCTCTGTGCATGTAGTTATCTTGGAGACGACTGCCACTTCCTAAATTTGCATGAAGCTGGTCAGCGTGTTTGAGAGCTATGTATGTATGTGTACACCAAGCTTTATTGCACAAGCTTAATTTCTGTAGAAAACCATCAAAAGTATTTTTAAATTACCCTGAGTAGAGGGCATTTTACTCTGAACATTTTCTAAATGAGCGCTAACTCCTCATGGGCAGTTCTGGGTCAGAATTACTGCAATCGTGTGCTTATCTCTGTGAGAGGGTGCCCAGCACTAAATTTTGTGATTGAGCAGGCGTTAAGGTATATGCTGCTTCCTCTACTCAGGGCTTCTTGAGGATGGTGTCAGCCATGACAGGATCCCAGTTCCACCTCCAGAGCAGGACAGTCTAATGTGTACCAGGGGTCTTGGCTGTACAAGCATGATTCTATGATTTATGAAGGAACTTGCTAGTGTGGTATCAGTGCAACTTTCTCCTCTTAGAACTGTTATCAATAGACCTTTATAGCTCCTTATTTCTAACCTAGATCAGACAGCTGACATGTGGCTGTGCAGGGAAAAGAAAGCAGCTGTGTGAGCACAGCCATGTAGTGTTAAGAATCATAGAATTATATAGGTTGGAAAATACCCTTAAGATCATTGAGTCCAACCGTAAACCTAACACTGCTAAGTCCACCACTAAACCATGTCCCTAAGCACCACGTTCTCATGTCTTTTAAATACCTCCAGGGATGGTGACTCAGCCACTTCCCTGGGCAGCCTGTTCCAATGCTTGATAACCCTTTTGGTGAAGAAATTTTTTCCTAATGTATAGAAAAATATATAGGTTTGTTACAGTAGAGGGTCATCAAAGCATTTCCGTTTGGTACGAAAGCATGGCTCTACTCTGAGTTTAGAGACTGCCTGGATAGAGCAGATTAAAAGTTTTGCCCCAAGCTACTGGATGTTAGAATGTACCAAATGTTAGATTAAAAGTATATGTGTATTTAGATTTTAAAAAAACACTAACTGTATGGACACTTCCAGAGGTGCAACTGAAATTAGCAGTCTCCTAACATATGCTGTCCCTACAATACCATGCACTGTTTCTTGTTTTAAAATCTGGAACAATTTGGGAGGGGAGAACATCTTAAGCAAATATACATAAACAGGAACTTTCCAGAACCAAACAGATCTGAAAAAATATTTGCTGATGTTGAAAGTGTGGTGTTCTTCTCACTTCATCACTTACAGCATGATTATTCAATGGCTTTTAAAAAAGGAGCCAGACCAGGAACAAGTGTAGGAGGGAAAGCAGAGCTGTGCTGTGCAGAGACCGGAGGGGTGATGTCCCTCTAATCCTTCAGTCTTGTTCCCACCACCTTTTTTTACTGCAGTATTGTATTTCCCTGCTCTCTGACTTCTGCGTTAGTGTTCTGCTTCCTAGTGTTTTTTCCAGTAATCTTGCATATTCTTTTATTCCTTTCCAGTCCCCCACTTTTTATCAAGGAGGGAGCCAGATTTCTCCCCACCTCAGCTAGCTGGTAAGGAGTAGCATGAGCAGGGGGTAGTAATGTCTACCTGGCATGTTGAGGGATATATAATGTATCTCAGAAGCGGGTCACGGCTCATCTTGGGCTTTCTCCTGTGCTGAGGCAGGTAGAGATATGTTACTTCTTGTGGAGAACCTGGAAGAAAGATTCAGTACATCCCAATATCTGTCACTGTCTGGTATTTGTTCACAAAGGCATGCCAGATAGCCTAGCAGTCACTGGTGAGGAGAAAACAAAGAGTTGTAGCATGAGAGTTTCAAATGGTGAATAAATGGCACTAACAAAGGTGTGAGGTAAAGGCTCTACTCCATACAGGTGAACTACATCAGGCTTCTGGACAAGCTGCTAATCTGTCACTTTTGTGAATTAAAAAAACTGCAGTAGATTTTCTGCAATAGAGAAGGGCAGCTTTGCAGGCATAAATTGCTGTTCTTGTTGACAAAACCTCTTTTTAGCCAGAAAGAAAACCATGGGTGACCCAGCCCTCAGTAATGCGTACAGGGGAGAAAGAAAGAAGCGGAGAAATCCGGCACAGGGATTTTGTTTCTGCTGCAGCCTGATGCCCAGGCTGTCCTGCTGGAAACCTCTGAATGCCTAATCTGGTTTTACAGCACCATGTTGTCTTTTCTACTGATGTTCTGTTCAGAGCAGAGTTACAGTACAGCTTTAATGCCATCTAACCCATGTGCCTCAACCTGCCCTGCACTTTGCAAAGAAGGTTTTGTTTTCCTGCTATGTTTTCTTTGGATCGAGGCCTGGGATGTCTGGTAGGGTTATCAATTCTTGGTTGCAGAAGGAAGTTTCTCTCTGAGCACTTCCCAATCTCGCTGTTCTTTTGTTTAAAAATTAATAATGCAAAAAGCAAAATTGGAGAAACATGGCTTAGTCATAATTCTCATCACTGTTGATACAGTTTCACTTGCCCTGCCAGTCTCCTGTTTTCTCTGTTATTCAGTCAAAAGCAATAGACCTTTGCTTCCTTTTCTCTCTTTACCAGGAAACTGAGGAATTGGGCCTGTTTATTGTGAATTCCTCTTGGCATCCCATGTGGGGAGAGCACACATGTGTAGGGAGGAGGCGGGGGGGGGAATTGCCTACTGTAAGTGATCTGCTTTACCTTGTTTAATGTCTTTGGGACAACCACATCTTTTAAAAACATGTATGAATATTGACAATGTGAACATACTGTACCAGCTGATGCCTTTCAACGACACTGTATAAAACGTTAAGCCTGAAATACCCACCTGTCTGTCACTCATGGACCATTTCCTGCTTCAGCCCATTGTTTTCCACGACTGATTTCAGTGACAAGCTTCCCCCCAAGGCTTCCCTGGCCACGGGATTTCTATGCTCTTTGCAGTTCCTTTTGCAACCGGTGTCTCTGCGAATGGCACTGGGATTCACCAAAGCGTGCCAAGGGCAGGCCACCAAGCGCAGTAGCCTGGTGACTCATGTGGAGAACTGGGACCAGCTGAGAGTGAGCAGTCTTGGACACGGTAGCTGTGCTGACCCTGGAAATGGGAGTTGGTCTGGTATGAGCACCATGCTGATGACACTGTACTGCTGCAGGTACTGGAGGCAGCTCGTTTACAGTGAGTTTGGTTTTCTAGCCATAGCCTTGTGTGTTGGGAACCACTTCCAGCTCTTTCTCTGCCTTAACTTTTCATTGTGCAGGCTTCCATTCCTCCACTGGCTGGGCTGGCACTTTACAGCTGTTATTGGGCCAGTAAACTCTAAGAATCACTGGTCATTAGCCGGGGAAGATAGCCTAGCTGTAGCATTCATAACATTAATGAATGTCTTTTTACCTTTGTAAGTGCAGTGCTTGCTGCTTGTCAAGAAGAAACCTCTCCAGATACTCTTTTTTCCTTCTCCCTCTTGTCCTTTGTGTTTGTCATGGACATGTGTTGTTGGTAATTGGAGCAAGCTGTAGCTCTGCTTTGGAGACATACATGCTTCTCCCATCTTACAGTGCCCCAAAATATGTTTCTGTAGCCTTCTAACCTTGGAAACAACATGGAATGAAAAAATTTGGAAAAAAATTAGAAATTTACCAGAAGAATCAGTAGCACTGAAAAAGGCTCTATACAGCCTATACCACAAACTCAAAGGATGAAGTCTTTGTAGGTCCTCAGAAATCTTAAGTGGTGTTCCAGGGAAAGAACTGGTCACAGCTGATTTTCTTGTTCACTTGTATCTTTCTGAAAAGTGTGCATTATTTGGGCTGGTACTTGTTTTTATTTTCATGCGTTTTTTTTAAACTTGTTTAATTGCAGCATTTGTCCTTTCTCTGACTGACATTTTGGACATGAATGTGCAGTGCATGCACAATCACATGCATAAGACTCTTGCATATTGACTCTTATATGCATATTGACTCTTATATGCAATATATGCACATCCCTATAAAGCGGACATTGGTACGCACACAGCCGAAATTAATCCTTGGACAGAGAGACACTCAAGTCTAAACACAAGTACAGGTCTTTATAGATTCTGTCTCAGTGGTGTCACCAGCTGGCTGAACAGCAGGTCTGTTGAAAAGGACTTGGGGGTAACAGTGAGTGCTGAGATCTATATGAGGCAGTAGTGCATGCTCATGGCAAATTAAGGCAAACCATGTGTTGGGCTACATGAGAAGGAGCGTGGCCATCAGATTGAGAGAAGTTATTATGAGCATTGCTGAGGTGGCAGCTGGAATACTCTATTCAGTTTTGGGCCTCCCAGTTCAAGAAAGATACTGAGAAACTGAAGACCTAGCAGAGGGCTACTGACATTGTTAGGGACTTACAGCACATGGCCTACTGCAAGGAGAGTTTGAAGGAGCTAGTCTTGTTGAGATTGGCAAAGTGGATACCAAGGTGCAACCTAAAAACTACCTACACCTTCTTGAAAGGGAGTTGCAAAGATGACAGAGCCAAGCTCTTCTAGGAACTGGCAGATGGTATAACACCGAACAACAACAACCATAAATTGCAGCTTTGGTGGTTTAAAGACATCAGGAAAATCTTCTTCGCTTGGAGGGTAGGGTGTCCCTAGGACAAGTTACCCAGAGAGGTGTGGAATCTCCATGCTGGGAGGTTTTTTGAGACTTGGCTTTTTGAGACAGAGCCATAGAGGACATGATCAAATATTGATGATAGTCCTGCTTCATGGGAGACATTGTATTAGGTGACCCTGGAGATTCCTTCCCAGCCAACTTTTTTTTTTTTTTTTAAATTGGTACTTATGCTTCAGTTATTCTACTTAACTGGAATAAGTTTCACCGGGAAAAAAACAAACACAAAGCTGTCAATTTATAATGTTCAGGCCATGTCATAAATTCTGTAGTATACAATTAATCTTTTTTATTTTTTTAGTGTGGTGCTGTTGGCCTCTGCATCCCATCCAGCAGGTAAAGTGGACCGAGTTGTTCCTTTTTTAGGTTTCCATATTGCTTTCCCTTTCCATGCATGTTTTTAGAGGCCAAACCCTATAGGATTTTAGCCCTGGAATTCAACAGGAATATGACCAATAATATGATATCCTGTAGGAAGAAGAGAGGAGGGTATATAACGCTGTGTAATTTGCATGATGTTTACTAATAGCTTTCTTAGCTGCCCTTTGCAAAGAAGCAACATAGACAACAAAGAACAGCTTTTGAGGTGGTACATAGTAAAGACCAAGGATTCCCTAGGAGAATATGTCCTCTTCAGAGCAGTGTCCCAGCAGTCCATATAGAACTGTTCCCTTCTCTGCATTGCCCTCAATGCTATGCAGAGATTTCATTTTGTTGCTTTCATAAAATGTATCCCATCATCCCAAATGATGGGATGTATCCCAAATCCATGGCAGGATTTGAAGTAGCAAAAATTCAAAGGGTAAATGGAAAAATTGAATATTTGATGGTGGGTAATATTCCTATCATACTGGTGTTTAAATAGTAAGAAGGATAAAGATGATCATCAGTTGCTTTCACTAGACATTTGCTCAGTCAGAAAAACAAAGGAAGACGCATTTAAATAAACATTCCCCATTAAATAAAAATTCCCCCTATTGCCTGGTGGTGCATATTGTGTATATAGCATTCCCCCACCAGGATAGACAGACATGTTAAGCAAAATAGTCCTGCGTTTTAAAAAGTAAAAGATGGAACTTCCTCCAAATCTGTAGAGCCTGAAGGCCAGAGAATTCCTGGGAATTGTTGTGACCAAGAACAACCAGGGCCCAGGTTCCTGGAAATACAAGTACTCGAGAGCTCTGCTTGGATCTAGGAGAACTTTGTTAAACCTCTCAACTTGCTCTGTGTGACAGAGTTCAAATACCAGAGGGGGAAGCAGCCAACATAGGTCTGTGTTTCCTGTTGCTTCAGTAGGAGCTATCACGAGCTCTGTAATTAAAAAAAGTGGATATATGCACGTCTATCCACTAGCAACCGTTGCTTAAGCAGGATCTTCTGTATACTAGCAAAGAATACTCTTGCATATCCCTTTCCCCTTTTTCAGCCGAAGGCAGGAACTGGCTAGAAGCAAGGTCAGAGAGAAATCATTAAACATATTAGAAATGTGTAAAGCCTCATAAATGAAAAGTTAGCCAGCTGTAAAGGCTCAAAGGAATGTTAAGCTAGTAATGTTCATATAATTGCTGTTTCCCTGCTTGTAACAGTGGGTAATTTTCTCCTGCTGTGTTCCACTGAGTATATTGCTTTGTCCCTCAGGTGATCTCTTCAGTGCCTTGGACTTTCCATTCCTGTACTTCTACAGGTTTCATAGCAGCTGCTGTGCCAGGTAACCTCTCTATAACAGGACATGTGAATGTTTTCAAAGTAAAAGGTCTCATTGGCTTCCAACCTTGACACTCAGTTAAAAATTTTGTAGCATGCCAAACTTTAGTTATAGTAGTTTCTGGTGACATAAGCCAGTAAAACTGCAGAGAATATGTATCTGTGGGTATCTGTGGATATGCATTTGAAGGCCTGAGATTCAACTATGCTGGAAGTATATGAGTTTATTTGAGTGAGTGTGTTCTGATCAGGAGAGTTCCCAGTTACCAGTAAAATAATTTTTACCTAATGTAGCAAAGCTTTGATAAAGAGCATCTCTCAAATGCTTCTCAAGTCGGATTAGCTCTTGTAAAACTTGCTGTTTGCAGTGATTACAGAGTATTAGTCTTCAGCAGTATATGGGTGTACATGGATTTATTTTCTTGTACATCTTGTTACTTGGCAGAAGGCTTTTTTGGGGTAAAAGGGAAAAGCTTTAACAAGCATTCCTTTATTTTGAGTAGCAAAAGTTCACTGCCCAATAGTGTAATTCTCACAGGACAATGTAAATATGTTTTCTATAGGTCTTAATTATCTCAAAAAAATTTATTCCTGTCTTTCCCCTCCAGTCTTTTGCAAATGGAAGTATTTTCTTTTTAGAGGGGAAAAAATATTTTCATGCTAACTGATGGCAAAAATATTTCCTGGTTGTTGTGGATTTTCTTAATTGTATCTATAATTTCCATTAAAAGGGGATATTAAAAATGGTTGTTCAATAATTTCCCTATGTACATATTTTTTTGGTACAAAAGTGGCTTTTTTCAAGGGTGGACTATCCACACTACAAGTAACTTGCAATTAGGTATTAGTGAATAAGTTGTTCCACAGTAAGTCAGTGAAATCTATTTCTTGTTGAAGGCAAGGTCTAACTGCAGGCACTAATGGATATCTGTCTAGCCCAGATACTCTTCTCTTTCCCTTCATTAGAGTTTTACCACTGTTGTAGCCTCTCACTTCTGTTTCCATTGCCCCCGCTTCAGTACATGTGTAGTAGACAGCAGTGTACACTACAGCAATTGGAAAGGAGTAGGTGGAGAAACAAGCATCTCAGTTGCTCTCCTACATCTTGTATTCTAGTGTCTTAGTAGGCATAAAGGATTTGAAGGAAAACCGATACAATGTAAAGTAACTGATGCAACTAAATCTACTACCTGTGCAGAATGTCTGAAGCATTAGTAGTAAAGTGCAAAGTGCTCCATTTATTTAGTGAAAGAAATCAGTGTCAATTGTGACATCAATATTTCAGGTATTATAATTACCTGTTTCACTTTTTGTCTCTGAATTACACAAAACAGCTTCAAATCACTTTGACCAAAGGCCTTCGTCAGCAGGGCAGAAGATGTGGAGCAAACTTAAGCCAGTTGCTGGACTTTCAAAAGTTTGGGCAATGCTGCTTCGTTGAACTCGCTGATTTCTCAGAGTGGAGTGCTCTACTGTTCAGCACTTCATCCTCTGCAACAGGGAGCTGAGTTTGGGCTTATCTTTTATTATCAAAGCAGCATCTGCTTTCTTGGTTCCAGGCACAGCAGATAGTCCTTTGGGGTCTTCATGTCACGGCTCAGTGTAAGAAACCCTAGTATCTCCTACTCCTGGGCCATTACCTTACCCTACTGTTTGCTGTGTCAAAAACACCTGTACTGACATGTGGCTGAGATGCAACTTTGCCACACGTACTGGGCAGGGAACAGCACTTGGCTGAGGTGCTGGAGCCCAGTGTGGAACTTCTGACATGGGGAGCTACCATTTTCCACCCTTCCTGCTATTGCTGAGAGGGCACCAACTGCATTGCATCAGTATCCAGAAGAGCATACCTTCTTTGAATACCAAGACACTTTTTACCTCACCACCTGTGTGCTGTGTTGATCCTGTCTCCTTTCCCATGCAGCTTCCCACAGTACTTTGTAATCTCTAATGCGTCTCAACCAGCCACACAGTAGTTTGTGCCTTACATATTTTGAAGTCCTTTTCTATTCCCTGCTTGCGGGTTTACACTATTTCACTGGTTCACAACCCGTGGGTTTTAAGTATGTCACAAGTGAAACAAAATCCAGAGCCAAAGCTTATAAGCTCTGTGAGGTCCAGTGAGATGTGGAACAGAGTTTCCTTAAGAGTGGTCTTGGCTACAGGAGCACTGGGGACTACTGTCCTATATGACTTGAGAATCAAAATTCACTTAATCGTCAGCAGAGAGCTTTGGAGTATTCTGTTCCCAGCACTACTGAATCATCTGTCTATTTTTTTATACAGTAGAGATGTATTTGAGTTTCTAATTGGAATTTAGGCTTCATGAAGTTTAAACAGCTTGAAAGCTTCAGGCAGAAACTTTCCAGTGGTTATTTTTTCAGTTCGGGGCTCTGTGGAGGTTGAAGTGAGTTACTTGCCAAACATGCGTGGCTCCTGTTGAAATTAGCATTGCCTTTATTAAGAGGCATTTCAATGCCTAAAGTTAATGTTTCACCTCATGTTTCCAATAAGCTCTACTTTTCTGATTATTCAAGTGCATTAGAGACGAGGCATAAGAGTTTCAGACTTACTTTACTCTGACTCTAGTCACTGACTGAACAAAACCGGAGATGTACTGGACATAATGTAAGCTCTTTGTCCACCAGCTTTCTTTCCCCAAATGGGATTAACACTGCTTGAAGGGTGACTGTTCAGTTCTGCATTAGGAAAACCAAGACGCCTGTAAGAGGTTGCTTAGTTGAAATTAAGATACTTTATTAATAAACTTTCCCCATCCCTTGCAGTGGACTGTTGGGATTCTTTCTGATGTTGCACACAGTGAAGCTAAAAAGCAGCACGACCTCAGGGCAATACGCAGCATGGAGTTTCCTTGCAAAGGTAAGAGAAAGACTGTCACAGGAACACAGTGGATCTGTGCTTCTCCCAGGAGAAATGAGGAATTTCTGCATCTCTAGTTTCCCTTGCTATTCCTATTTCATGCTCATAAGGCCCATCTGTGCAATCTGCATGTAGAGTTGAGGCAACAAATACCAGGTGCATAATAAGCCAGCATCCTTAGCTGAGATGACATACTGTATATAGACTGAGTTTAATGGAGCCAGTCTGATTATTACAGCTAAGAGTTTGGCCTACTAAATCCCAGTAATACAAATCTATATTTTCCAAAGGTATTTTGGAGAAGAATACTCCTTCTGAGAGTCTGTGCACCAGCCATTGTTTCCAGTGTGTCTTCCCAGAGCCAAGAGTTAAAACTAGCTCCTTGAGGTTCAGTACCAGAACTGCCACTGCTGTCATTGCAGGGCAGAGTGGTGGATGCCATTTGCCTTGACATTAACAAGGCTTTTGACAGTATCTCCAACAATGTTCTTATATCCAAATTAGACTGTTGCAGTCTGGATGGTCAGACAATTAGATGGGTAAAAAAATGGTTGGATGATCAGGCTCAGAAGGTAGAGGCTGATGATTCCTACTCTACCTGGAGGCTTGTGGCAACTGGAGTAGCACAAGGGTCTCTCCTGGGACTCATCCTTTTTAACAACTTTATTGAAAAATCAGAGGTGATAGAGCGCACTCACATTTGCAAAAGACACTGAACTGGGAGGACCGGTCAGTAATGCTGAAGGACAGGGTTGCCTTCCAGAGGGACCTGGACAGGCTAGAGGAATGGGCTTACCAAAATCTTACAAAATTCAGCAAAGACAGATGTGATGCCCTGCACATGGGAAGGAGGAGCCCCTGGCAATAATACAGGAGGGACTAGATGGCTTAGAAGCAGCTCTGTGGAAAAGGACCTGAGGATTTTGGTAGACAGCAAGCTGAACATGAGCCAGCAGTGTGCCCTGGCAGCTAAGAAGGCCAGAAGTCTCCTGGGTTGTACTAACAGTAACACAGGCAGTAAATTCAAAGCCCCTCTACTCAGCACTTGTTGGGCCACATCTGGAATAAGGAGCCTTGTTTTAGGCACCTCAGTACAAGAAAGACATAAACTGGAGCAAGTTTGGCAGAGGGCTGCCAAGAAAGTCAGGGGGCTGGAGCACTTCCCTTGTGAGGAGCAGCTGCTGGACCAGGGTTGTTCAGCCTGGAAGAGAGACAGCTTTGGGAGCACCTAACAAACAGCAGCCACCCAGTAGCTATGCAGAAATTATCAAGACAGATCCAGGCTCTTCCCAGTGGTGCATGGGTGGGGGGAGGGCAAGGTGAAAGATAACAAGCGTAAGTTGAAATGGGAGGTTCAGATCAGGTATAAGGAAAATTTTTTTTCACTCCAAGGACAAGTCAGGCAGGGGCACAGGTTGCCCAGGGAGGCTGTGCAGTCTCTGTCTTTGAAGGTTTTCAACACTCAACTGGACAAAACCCTGAGCAACCTGGTCTGACCTCCTGAGGGCCATTCCTACTGGAATTATCCTATGATCTGCAGATCTAGGATCTGGCTGTACTTGATTTAAGTTATTAACAGCTCATTTGTTAAATTAACAGTGTAAATGCAGTCAGAAGAGCTTGTCTAACTCTTTTTCCCTGGTTAGATTTTTCTTTGTTTCATCACTTTCAGCTAGGTCATCTGAAAACCACGACCTTCCTATGTGGTTTGTGATCACAGCTTTCCTACTACAGTGAATGAAGCTGTTGCCTTCAAAAAAAAAAAGAAGTAGACTTGCATAATACGCTTGTTTAGAAACTGTAGTCAAATGAGTCTTTAGTTTTTCTGGGGATAACAAGACGGGAGTGATATGGTTTGTTTTGTGCTTTGCAAGCTGTTCCACACTGTACAAGTCACATAGATTTTCTCACCAGTCTGAATTTCTTCCAAACATTCTGACTGTGCAGATTTTAGTACCTTAGCTTTCTTCTTGTTCCTTGGTAGCAAGTCAACTGATCTAACGCTTGCTCTTGCATCTTTTTTTTTTTTTTTGAACTTTCTAAGTTGGAGATGGGAATAGCTGGCTCTGCTAGTAGGTATTGTGAATAAGGAGAAATGATTCTACATGTGGTATTTATGACCTCTCCGAAAAAAATGCAGGCAAAGATGTGTTGTGAAATACATATTTTAAGCAGATTTGGGTCCTTCCCAGCTCAAGTGGATCAGAGCCACAAAGTCTGGACTGGATCAAAGCTTTCCTGAAGTTCAAGAGTTTCTAGATTTGTGGGGGTTTGGCCAACTTGAGACATAAATTAGACAAAGTTTGTTCTAGCCACTGTTGTCAATGAAATTACGTGCCTTTATAGCAACTAAAGTTTTGTCCCTGTGTCACTATGATAATTTAATCTGTTCTTCAGCCTTAAAAGTCTGTGTTTGTTAATGTGCCTGGTTTAATTATCTTGCTTAGGAAGGTTTTTGTAACAGAGCAAATTAGTCCTTTTCCTGTTGTAGAGTCTAACCCAGTGCTCAAATTATATGGCTTGTCTTGAGTTCAAAGAGGGGAATAAGTAATAAGGACATGAGATCTGTCTGTTGCACTAATAATTTTATCAAAACTAGCTGTTTCCCTGATGTCTTTCACTAGTGTTTTAAAGCTTGCTGTAGGAATCATTTTAGTGCTCTGTCATACCGATCTGAGGCAGCATGAGGAGAACTGAGGAACTGCTGCTCCAAGTGCTAAAATGCACCTGATTTTGGGGTAGAAGTCAGTGAATACTTGAAAAATTCAGAAACATTATACATCAGTTTTTGAACAGGGATAAAAAGAGACTGCAGGGACAGACACGGGTAGCCAGAAAGGAAGAGCTGAACTGGAGCTTGCCTACAAGGGTAGGGGCTGACCTACCAGTTCTTACAAAATTCTCACAAGGTATCTTGTAGCTATAAGGAACCATAAATTTATATATGGGGTAGTTAGGAAGAGTCCTATCTATCTGATCACTAATGCTGCTTCCTGCAGGTGTTTGGAAGTGTTAGAAGTACATACTGATCCAGCCCAACATTGCCTGGGTATGAGAACTGTCTCAATCACATCTTAAGTCATCAGAGGTGCAGAAAAGCAATATTTAACTAGTACTGTAAAAATCTGTTTAAATCCAAGTGTGTGACTCCCTTTAAAAAAAAAAAGAAAAGAAAGGAAGTTAGTGTGGATAAAGAATGAAGATAGAAACTGTTTGAATCTGGACTTGCAGAATGAAATACAGTGGAAAAAATACAACAACAGCTTTGTGTTCCCACATGAGCATTTTTCTTGGATTGAGTAGTGCCCTAGATCATCCTCTTAATCTCTCAGACTGACTGGAGTTTTCACCAGCAGTTGGAAAGGAGCAGCATTTGAGGCCAGAATATGTTTATCTTGCGAATGAGCCAAGAAAGGAGAACGCTGTAGTCCTCAGACACCAGTGCAGGCCTCTAGGGAGGTGCAGAAAATCAGAAAATCTGTTTTCCATTTGGATGCTTTGTACCTATGTGACTGATGAGCTGAGGCTGAGATTGTTGCCACCACTTCATTTCTTGTTAAGTGCCAATAGACCAATAAACTAACCATGAGATCTGATTGGGCCTGCATTGCAGATTCAAAGAGACATTCTTTGTGAAGCCCACATATTTGGCCTCCCTGCCCTCTAATTTTTCATTCATTTAAAAACTGGAGCTGGGTCATAACTTGTTTTTATGATACTTACTTTGGCTGCGGCGACTTAATCATTGTATGAGGTTTTTAAATTCTTCCCTATAATGATTTCTGACATCTTTCGTGTCAAACCATTGCTTTGTGCAGAGACAGATGAAGCACAGGTTTCATCTGTATATATAGTCCTGTGTGACATTTATAGTGACAAATGCTCTCTGCACTTTTGCTGTGAAAGCAAATAGCACGTGTGTTAGTCATATCTGTATAGTTTCGTGAGAAATGCCAAAAAATCACTAGTGATCTGTAAAACAAAAAAAAAAGCTTTTAAGAAGCCTAAGAAATATGCAATGCTTTGTCATAGCCTTGCAAAAATTTGATCCCCAGAAGAGCAAGTATTTGAAGCTATACTAAGATTTCTTATTTTAATTTGAAAGCTATGCTAGTATCGTGGGTTATGTACTGGAAAGAAAACCTGGAGATGCTCATATATACAGACAGAAGCATCTGGTGAGAACATTAATGAGCTCTAACAGTGCTGTCAGTGAGTTTGTTTAGATTAAGGCTGCCAGTCTATATCTGGTGATGAAACCTGTTAGTGTCTCTAAAAGTTACGCAGCAGAAATAATTTAAATCATTAATAGAAGGGGAAAATGGTATTTCAGAACATTTCTTCAGCAAGATACTCATTACTCATGAATTCATACTCCCGTGTCATGTTTAGTGTTATCCCAATAAACTTGTAGTAGGGAATTCAGCTTGTTTCCAACAGGAGCCTATTGAGACAGCTTGTAATAAAGAGGAAGAATAAATGGGAGGGTCAGTGGAAAGTGGATTTTGGATTCTCTCTTTTTTCGTCCTCTGAAGAAATGAAGTTGGATAACTGAAATCAAGTTGCATTGAGTTTTATACTAGTTTTCTTATGCATTGATTGGAAGAAAAATTTAGAATTATCTGATCAGGAGTGTTCAGCTCTTTTCTGTGCGGCCATCCCATGCACTGTTACGTAATCTCTAGTGTATCTAAGTAGTGTTGGAGGCTCCCTGATACAGAAAAGCATCCCCTGACAGCTGCTTTGGTTCCTTGTTTGTTAACTTTAGAAGTGTTTGCCCCAGGTCACCTTATGTTTAATGCTGGCTGCCAGACATTGCGAAAGTACTTTTGCAGGAGCATCTGAAAGAGTATCTTATCCATGGGTCTTATTTACCGAACTCTAGCCCACTATACTTATACCCCAGCAGTTCTAGTATGTAACAGCTATTCAGAATGCTGCCTGTAGTCTTTGATTTTGTATTTTGTGTTTGTATATCTGCTTCTTTGGTCCCCATGGTGTCTTGAAGAGAATGGATAGACTAGGTCCATCTTCATGTCAGCATAAAAAAATGATGATATCCTTCTCAAAGACTGGAAAAGTACTGATGTGTTTTATTAAAGCAGAAATTCTCTTTTTCCTGCTTCTCATAAAATGGAAAGGCCACAGCTGCAAGTCTTCTGAGGCTCCTAGCCTGGTTATGCTCACTGCACCTCTCTTCACAGATAGTGTTTCACATGAGGATTTTATCTGCTTTACTTCCAGGAGCAAACCAACCAAGAGAAATAAAATAAATTCATGTTTTTTCCACATTTTTGCAGTCTTAAAGCCTCTGCTAAAGCATGTGCTTCTATGTGTATATCTCTTAATTCCTCTCTCACTTCTGCTTAGCATGCAAGTGCTATAAAATATTCTGGTCCAGAATGTCAGTTCCTTACTTCTTCTGAGGGCTGTTTACTTGCAGAAATAGGTGCCGCTTTAAGAGAGTCCTGCCATTGGCACCTTCTGAAGCAAACAGCTCTCCTTGATCATCTCTGCCCTAATGGGAGAGGGTTCTGGATTAAAAAATCTGTTGAAAAGTTTTACATATATATATCATAACCAGTACAAGAATGTGTTTTGTTGCCCACTTGGTTATATTGTAGACTGAAGTAGTCTCTTCTTTGCATGCTGCTGTGCTCGGGCAAAAGTGACAGTGAGATTCTTGGCTGAAAATCCCATTGCTTTCTTGGCTTGGACCTCATAACGCTTTATGCAAAAATGTCATAAACTCCCACTGGAGTTCCATAAACACAATGCGTTTTCATTTGGCAAAGATCCTGCACTGCATGCAAGGCTGTCTCAAGATCTGCCCAACCTGGGAAAACTGTGCAGCTGCAAGCCAAAGCCCTGGGAGAGAGGGAGAATTGTGTGCTAGATCTGGCTGGACTCTGCTGGTAGGTGCTCTCAATGACACCAGTGTGGTTTGAAGTGCATCTCTGAGAGGGAGTTTCCATGACCCTGAAGCTTTCAAGTATGCCAAGAAGGGGTTCCTAAAAGTAGAAGTCAGCTTCTTCCATCTATGCACCTTGTGTACTTTTACGCATGTGGGTATGCACGCACATATGTATAAAGATAATTTAAAATGGTGAAAATCCTTATTGATTTGTGGTTGGTTCTCACTGTATGAAATATGTACATTTATTATTGACACATATATTTGATTCCTGTGAGTCACCACGGAGACTGAGCAAATACCTTGGAAAAGAAAATGTATTTCTCTGCTGAGCTTAACAAGCAGGTAAGGCAATCAGTGTGCTCTTAACTGCGTCTTAAGGGTCTATAAAAAAGACCAGTTGCTGAAACCTTAGAAGTATAGGTTTTCAGGTAGTTTCCATGGAGACAGCTTGATAGTTACATTGTAGCATGCAACACTAATTACACCATATAATTGTTGGGAAGATATCAGTCTCCATAACAACTCCTTTGTGTGCTACATGACCACTAAGCTAAGTGGCACACGCTCCCCCTGGGCACTAGTGCAATTGAAGGAAGCTGTGTTGTAAGAATAGCTGAGACTTGTGGAGGTTTTGAATCTCCAGGTAATGGAAAATTTTCATATGTACATTAAGAGGTGTTGTATAGGGCTGTAGTGGTGTATCCAATGAAAATGGCAGCTACACAGCTTTTGGCCATGATATGGGATCACACAAATAAGTACATAAAGTTATGTGTTGCAACTTGGGGGTAGTATCTCGCAGTACAATTTTCATCTGTGCTCGATGTAAAAAATCCAGTCTCAGCAGACATTAATTGATAGATTGAGCCCTAAGAGATGCTCTGAATCGGCTTGTTTCCTTTTATCTATCATGATATCCATTTGAAGTGCATCATGTACATTTGGTATTGTCATTCTCTTGAACATAAAGCTAACTACAGAACCGCTAGCTTGGTGTGTGTCATTGGAAGGTACATTTTCACCCCTACCTTTGATAAACTGTGTCTATATACTTGGCAGTAGAAAATGGCAATTTAAAAGTACATTTTGTCAAATCTAACAGAATATTGAATTGCAGAGGATGCAGGTTCATTGATTCCTCTGCATAAGAGGTTCCTAGTCTCCCATGTTTTTGTTTGGTCTCCTAGAGTTACTTACGCACAGAGAGCTGAGGCTGGGAGATGAATCATAAGTGTGACAAAGACAAGACAAAAGAATGAGGACTGTTTTGGAAATTGTTTCCGTTGCTAATGTACTGATGTAAATGCCAAAATTATATGGGAGAACCATACACTATATAACATATAAATGTAGAGAGTTTCAACGCTAGCTAAGGCTAGGCTTCCAAAAATGGGCAAAACCAGACACATTCTCCTCCCTTGCTGGTTCCCTGTTCTTTTCAGGATTGCTACCTGCTTTTTTGATTCCTAAAAACTTTTATGTCATGCATGACTGCCTCACAAATCTTGAGCCTGATCATTGACCTCTCTGATAGTCACTTGGTGTCACACTCCAGATTGCTTTCTTCAGAAACTTCTCATGTTAGCGAGCTGCTTCTGTCTGAAACGGGGCTCCCTGTCTTTCTCTTTTTCTCCCTCCCCAACTCAGAACCAACCTTTGCAAAATCTCAAGTGCGTTCATTTCTCAATCCCATCTGTACACCTGTTTAAGGATTAGATTCTGACTTTCAACAAAAGTCAGCAAACAGCCATAAGGTTCTGGGGGAGGCAGACTGAATGGCTTATGTCCTGTCCCTGAAATATGTGGTGCTCAGGGAAATCACATAGGCTTCAAACAATCTTAGGAGATGACGGTAAGCTGTTCTTGTCCTATCCACAGCTAGCATGGAGAGGAAGAGGGCAGAATCCAGCTTTCTCTCCGTGCATGTTGCTATGGATGGTTGTCCTAAGGGGCTAGAAGGGAATGGGTCTTCTTGCAGAGTCTTCCCCACCCTTTCTGAGGGAATAGAAGGCCAAAGACTGTAGGCAACTATAGTCACTTCTGTCACTGTCTTCCCATGCACAGGACATGCAGGAACCGCCGAGGCCCACAGGGATAAGTGTGTAACTTCGTGACATTGCTCATAAAAGGCATTGCTCAAAATGGATTAGCTGTGTTAATGTTTTAAAAAACATTTTTCAACTATCACATTTTTTAAGGTTTCTGATTGAATATTTTGACCTTTTGTAACAGTGAATGGTTAGAAGGCCCTGAAAAGACTTTTGTTTTTGAATGGAAAAATAAAACCTTAAAGAATACCAATTCTTCCTTGCAGTCCTTAACATAATAATAATAATAATAGCATGTTGATTTCTTTCCATTACATCATTACTAAAACAGTATAAACACACCAGAGAATGGCAATGCAGAGACTGTGTCTCTGTTATTATTGTTGGGTTGTACAGAAAAGGGTCAGCAGGGAGATTGAGTTATCTGGTCTGGGAATTGTTTGTTTATGAATTAGGTTTTCCCAAAGGAGTTGTGAGATGGGAAATACAATAGGAAATGGACTTCATACATGCACAGAAATACCAAAACTGTAAGTGTCATGCGGGAGAGAGGTTGATGGAAACTTGCTATTTTTGCTAACAGCTTTAAAAAAAATACTTGATTACGCATCCCAAAGTTTCCTATGCTATTTTTGATACTAGTGATATCCTCCACAGAGTTCTGAGTTAGTCATGACAGAAAAATGTTTTGCATCTGATAATGTTGACAAGGAACATAAGCACTTCAGGTGTTTCTATAGATTTTAACAATGGAAAAATGCATTATATTGCTTTTCACTAAAATATTGCCCTTAAGCTAGGTGTCCTCATTTGTTCTGATGATATCCTTGAACCCTTTCAGCAATATTTGTGCTTTTCATGTATAACTAAAGCAGCATGGATAGGATCTGTTCTCTTATAGCAGTGATACTGGGGGCAAGAAGAGGTTTGAAGATGCACTCAAAAACCACACAGGTCTTGAACTGACAATGACCTCAACCTGCGGTGTTCAGCCTGAGACCTCCGGGCAATCTAGCATGGAAAGAACAGTCACTGAGCATGTGTGAAGCATCCTACCCAGCACCCCCCTCTACAGTAAGGTACTCCAGATATGATCAGTCTTGGCACAATGGGCCAGTCCCCATCTGGGTCATTTGAGCCAGTTGTGGAGGTGGCTTCAGAGTGCATAGCTGAGTGGGTGTTCACCTAACTGATGTCTATGTGGAAAAGTTCACTGTTGGCTTCCCAGGTTGCTCAGGGTATATTTTCTACTGTCAATCTTCTGGTCTGCTTTATGAAGGTATTATCTGGTATAGGGCAACACATAAGCACATGGCTTTCGACTGAGTGTCCAGCTGACTTTTGAAATGCACGGAAACACGTTGATGTAGCCCATAACATGTCTGCCTTTGGCCTCATTTTTTTGCCTTAGGCTCCTCACTGTTGAAGTTTTCTTTCAGAAGTCATGGTCCTTTGAACTATGTTCCCTTGCACTTTGAGAGAGAACAAACTGACAGCCTAGTTAATTTGGACTTTGGTAAGAATTATGAAATGGTGCACATAAGGTAGCTAAGTGCTTAAGAATTATCACAGCCACTGAATGATCTGTTCTTAAAAATACTGTCTTCCATGACAGTGCCAATGTATTCTGCCTCCAGGAAACTTAAGTCAATTTTCCTTTTCTACATGGACCCCAGCTGCCAGCAACTTTGCACTCTGCCTGCCGGAACCAGCTTTTTTTTCCTCTTGGATGCCAGCTGAGCCACCACTGAGCCACTGCTGTAGGAGGTCATGATCCACCTGTGCAGACTTTGGAATTGCCTCCTCTCCCGCCTTTAGTCAGAGGTCCTGATACTGCAAGGCAGTTATAGTAACAGTTCCTGCCTGATCTGGCTGCTGGCCCACCTACTGGCATCTAGCACTTGGGAGGAGGATAGACGTGGGCAGATGCTGAGCTCAGTCCTTCCCCAGTAGCCAACTCCTTTTGTGCCAGATATACGTAGCAAACTGTCAGTTTGCCTGTTAAATTCGCTGCTTAAGTGTGACAATGAAAAGCATGGTCATCTTATGTAGGTTATCAGCCTTCTCTGTCTCTTTATGGTAATCTCTATTTCATGATCTCGTAAGGGTTAGATGAGGTGAAGAATAACTTGGAATGCCAAAAGGCTAGCTCCTACTGAACATAGCATAAGATGAAGTGTATTTTATTGTGGTATTTTACAGCGGCAGAGTGTTAGAATAGCTGGCGGCTCCCCAAAACTGAAAAGCAATAGTTTTCAAATCAGATAGAAAAAATAATTCTTTAACACAGTATACCATATTACTGACCAGTAAAATTCATGGCATCAAACAGAAGGTAATACTGAGACAATTGACTGAGTAAAAGTAAAGAGGTGTGTATTTTTTACAGGTTCAGATCTGCTCAAAAGGTTTCAGTGACTGGGTCGCTAGTAATTTTGGCAGAAGCAGACATTATATGTAAATCTTTCTAGGACAGAAGTGGGAAGATTAGTAAACCTCATGCCACAGTATGTAAGTCTTGTATCAACTAAAGGTCAAGATGCAAATCCCTCCTTTTCTCTGATGTGCACATCCACTGCAGACTTGCTGCATTAGGGGAGGATCATAAATTCTCCTGAATTCTCTGCCATCAACAAATACTTGATTAACCAAACCCTTGGTCTATGCCAGTTGGTGTCCATGATCCTAATAGGTTGAACACTTCACTGCTGTTATTGCTGTTCCAATGCTTACTCCATTACAAAAATATTTAATAATTCATAAAATAAGAACAAGATGATGAACCACATTGCCCTGTCAACTTCTGAGCTGAGAGGTTTCAGGGGAGGGACTAAATGGCAGCAGCAGTTTAAGGCCTTTGCAATAATGGGGCAGCATATAAGGAAAAGAGACTCCTCAACAGGCTGAAATGACAGAGGAAAAGTACAGTTAAGCATTACAATGCGTGACGCATTTACAGGAAACAGGAGGCGTTTGGTATAACCTGGAAAGAGAAATATATTTCAGCTTTTAGTCTATTATATGCGCATCAACAGTTAATCTTGTAACAGCAAGAATGGACAAAGCACTTTTTGGCAGAGTCAAAGAAAATCAAGGTTATTTGGCCTAAAGAAGCCTTCTCATATCCCTTGTTAAGTGACTTTTGTTGTCCTTGCTTGACAATGCTTCAGCTGCAGGGATTGTGCCTCTCATTGGCAGAACTGACCTGAACAGATGCTATTAGTCTGGTGCACCTTCGCACACCTGTTTGAGTCATGATTGATAGTGTTTCCATATCAGCGAAGCATGCTGCGGGGAGAACGTACGTGAATTGTGCAGGGTTTTCCCTTTGTGTCCTTAATATAGAACCAAACACTGAGAGTAATAATGTTATCTGTATTATGCTTTCAGTGGTCACATTTAAGAGAAATATTTAAATACGAACAGAGGCACTGTTAAAATTGAGCTCTATACTACAACCACTCTACGCTTTATAGGCTGAAGATTGGTAGCACTTCACCAGCTATCTCATTAGTCATAGGAAGGGGGAATGTATGTTTTGGCCATTATCTCCAATAGTGGAGGGCAAATGCTTCATGTTTTCCACTTTCTCTTTATTATGACAGAAAGTCTGCTGTTTGTTGTGTTTGAGTGAAGGGAGGGTGGAGTGGCTACCTGATGTTGAAAATGAAAGAGCTACTATAATTCTCAGCCCAATCTAGTATTTTACAAGGGGCAAAGGGTTTTGGTTTTCATTAAAAGTCTCAGGATATCTTTCACTTTTTGTAGGAAAGCAAAATGAGTTATGATGTGCCTTGTAATAGTTCAGTCCTATCTCATCAGTGATGTATGTTTATATATTTCTATGCTATATATAGCATGTGTTTATATATGAATGCATATACAGATATATGTTTATACATTGATAGACGTAGGCCTTTCTGAAAAGAAAGGTCTTGTCTTGTTCACGTCTGATCATTGTACATATGACCATGATATACTGTTTATCATAAGAGGAGAATTTTCTTACATGAATTCTATTAATTACACTCAGTAACGCACATATCCTTCTTTACTTTCTGTTCTTAACTATTGTAAGGGGTCTCTGCAACATAAAATAATTGCTGTAGCTTTCTGTGGTGGCTCTTGTAAGGTTTAAAAAAATAAAGATACAGTGCGGAACCAAGGAAATTAAGGTATTGCCAAGAATCAGAGAGAGTATCCATTAGCTATACATTAAATCTGTGTATGGCTGAGAGCTGTAAGACAGGTACCATGTACCTTAAAGAGATGAAGGCAGAGGGTTCTCTAGAAGTGATTCAGAGGCAAGAGACAGAAGGGCTTTTCTGAGCCCTTTCTGTATTGTAGGATGGGGCTGGGCATACAGCCGGGTTCCAGAATGACCTAGTAACCGCAGCTTCAGTATCCCGTAATGGCTCATTGTCTCCTGCAGCCAAACTGCTAATGAGATGCATACGGTGCAAGAACAATAGCTTGGTCACCCCTTTGTCTTATGACGAATAAAAGAATAATGAAGTTAGACAACAATTCAGCTGTTCTTTTGGCATTCACATGATGCTCAGGATTAAAAAATAGTTACTCTAGCATATTAATCTGAAAGGATTACAGATTAATCCTTGACAATGTATTAATCTGATAAAACAGGATCCTGAATGACTTTAAGGAAGCTGATACAACCACCTCTTGCTTCAATCCCACACTTGCAGGATCAGTGTCTTGGTAGTATTGGTGATCACATCCTGGAAACAAAAAGAACACACAAAAAACAGCGCTGAGAAAAATCTTCATAAGGGCAATAGAAAGTAGAGGATGGATAACTAATTCTCTAAATACTGGAACTGTATATGAGTATCTAGGCATAGAAATGTGGAGGATTGTTTGCTCTTTAAAAGCATACTAGGGATAATTAAGAAATCTGCTTTCTTACAGCAATTGAAAATCTGATATATAGAAATACTCCTCTGCGATACGGAGATTATTGGTTTGGGTATTGGTAAGGTTAAAAAAAAAACCAACTTAAAAATATCTGATGATTTTGCTAGAGGTAAACATTTATATTGGTTCTGTTCTGAAAACATGTTAGAGGGCAGGTTGTTGATTGTGTTTGTCATTTGATCTACCCTCCCTCTCTTTTTTAGTATGTTTTATATTTTAAATGCAACGTGTAGGTGATTTTAAGCTGGGTCAGAAGTTAATTGCTATGAAAACCAGATAGATTCATTTATGCTGGAACTAAGTTTTGTCATTAGCATTAGGCATTTGACTGCCGGAGCATGTTTAAGCACTGGCTGCTTTTGAGTCACAATACACGGAACTAATTGTGTTCTTAAAGAACCCCTGGAATTTACCATTATTGTTTTAATAATACTCAAAAAAATAAAGAAAAATAAAACATAAGGAAAGGGCAGAAGATAGTGACCAAAACCTCCTTTGAGAAAAATGTGCTTTAGGGAGGCTGGAGATCCGTGCAGGCATTTAGGCAAATATGAAATAAAGGATCTCAAAGAATTTTACAGCAGCTGGTAAAAGTTCTGTGTGGCTGGATCAAAGCTATGTGGATCATGAAGTTACTGTCACCGTTGCCATGGTGCCACCGTTGCCATGGTGCCAGCATCACTTATCATTTAAGCAACAAAGCTGCCCAGACCCATGCACCTCTTGATCAAGGGTGTGTGTCAGGGAGGGTTAAAGGGTTTTCTTCCTTCAGGAGAGCTGAGCAGAGTCCACCTGTGAACAGTGTGCACCTACATATGCTGTAAGGCACAAACTCATTGCACTGCCTGATGAATTCACAGACTGACAGTCTCCAGTTAAGTCTGTCAGGAAACAAAAACCCTTAGGGCATGTCTGCACTTTGGTCAGGCTGTGAGGGTGATGCAGCAGACGTGCTCAAGTTAGCTTTAAACTAATGAGCAGAATTGAGAGCAAAACCTGTTTTGCTTTCCCCCTTTCTCCAATGTATTTCACTTTGGATTGTTTCTTTCCCTTGTTTAGGATGCTCAGCTTTTCAGGCAGGATCATGGCATTGCTGTTTCCTTTGGGAGTAGCCATTATTTTGGTGGTTCAAGGCTAAAGCTTCATTACTTTTTCTTGGAAAAAGCTGTGTCTCTGCTTAAAATCCTTCCCTGTCAGTGGATTTATTAGTACTGTTCCTTCAGGGGGCTGCGTTATCACCTGGAGCCCTTAGGTTAAGCAGCATGTTTTGTATTTCCTTTTAATTAATAATGACAGACCCCCAGAACAAAGTTGAAAACTCTCACAGGTACTTTCAATGTGTTGATTAATACAACTGGATCAGTATCCAGGGGAAGAAGGCTTTACAGGAGAGTTGGCTGGAGGAATTTTGCCCCCATTTACTATATCTTTTTTAATGAGAGATTGGCTTTAGCACTTTAAAGTTGGTTTAAAGGAGCCTTCGAGCTTCTAGAAATTATCTGGATTGCATGGAAAGCCTTTTCATTGCAATAGGCAATATGTTTGAAAGCTTCCAGGGAAGTTTTTATTTCTGTGATAGATCATCCCCAAAGCTGACCTGAAATTAAACAGTTAATGCTGGTTCTGCATGCGGTATTAATTCAGGGACTGTGCAGGACTGGGAATATCTTCTGTGTGCAGTATCTGCAGCTGTTAATGGTGCTTTATTTTGACTGATGGCCATAGGAGGAAAGTAGTATATTCCTTTTTTTTTCCCATGTTTTCTTTGTATTTGATTTTTTTCTGCTGCCCTATTCACAAGCAGTCCGGTTGTATTTGATTTTAGTTCTAGTCCTTTTTCTTGCGAGGAAGGATGCGTACCATGTTTGTCATCTTCAGTAGAGATTTTTGCTGCCCACTTATGGCAGGGTTGCATTGCATGTACCAGCCTTCCACAATCAGTGTTCTTACTGGTGGTCACTGGTGCTTCTCATTCATTGCTGACTTTCTGCAGTTTGTGAAACTTCACAGTCAGTACCTGCTCTATGAAGATCTCCTCTGAAGTGTGGGTTATTTCCAAAAGTCTTGTCAGTACATGCTGGATCACTTTAGTCAGGGTTTAGACAGGGGAGATCCAGGTCCCTTGGTGTTCCGCCATGTATTTGGCTGTCCCAGTCAATGCCTTGTTCACCTATTTCAGTAGCTGCTGGATTTCTCTGAATCAAAGTATTCTTGCTAAGATGCAGAGAAGTTACCCATCTGGCAATGTTTGGTTGCCTTAACTTTGGATGTAGCAAAGCAGAGGAGAGCTAGATAGAAGTGGCTTGTAGTCCAACTGAGATGAAAAATGTATATAAACAAGGAGGAATGGTGTTAATAGCTCAGAAAAATCATGTGAATGAATGAATACAGAAGATGACATTAAAGATTAACTGTTCCTTTCTTCCTGTTCTAAAGAATTCTGTTTCATTTTTGCTAGATCTCCATACCTGACATAGCATTTTATATTTGCATGCACACATGTACATATGCTTACTCTCAAGTAGATGTATACACAAAAAAGATGTAACTAAAATTTGGGAAATTAATTCAGTGACTCTCCCTCAAGAAACAGAAGAGTGTATGTTGTTACTGGTGTTTGCCTGCTGTAATTTTTGCCTTTTTGGTAGTACTGGATTTCAGTTTTCAGTGGCACTAACAGTGATCCATTTCCCTGGCGATTTTTGATGATTATCTTAGCAGCTGGTTAGAACATGCAGAAGAGGGACAAAACAAATATTATGTCTATAAAAAGCTTGACATTGCTTTAATTCCACCAGTAGAATGAAAACAAAGGTTACGTACATCAGAAGCTTTTTCCTGATGTTTTGAGAAGATGACCTGATGATAAATAGAATGATTTATTTTGAACATTGAGTGAACTTGATGAGCCATTTCAAAACACTGTCTTTGGAAAAAATACGCGTTTTTTGTAAGGACAGAGGTTTTGGCAGTTTGGGGAAGTGAGGTTACGAGGATTGGCTCTGTGTACACAAACTAAGGAAAACTTTTGTAAAGTATTCTGTGTTCACTTACAGAAAGAACTATGACATTTAACTTTCTAGCAGTTTAACAGTGAATCAGAGGAAACATACTTTTTATATAGTATGTGCAAGTATAGTTGTAATATTAACAAATCATGGTCGTGTCTGGACTAAATCCCCCATATCTTTCCATTCCAGATAGGAAGATTAAATCAGAATCTAAATTTTGAAAATGTCCTCATCCTTGTTCTTGGCTATATAAACAACGTGTTCCTGAACACCTCAGAAATGCTAGATACTCAAAATCTACAGCCAGCTTTTGCAGCTTGAAAATCTTCCTCTAAAGTAATTGTAAAGTCAGAGATGGACGGGACCAATGGTAGCTTGGTCAAGAATGACAGATTTATCTAGCCAGTGCTGGCTGGTTTGAACTGATCAAGAATTGACACTGTAGAGGCTATGGGATAACCAGAGCTGGTTGGTGGAGAAGGTAAGGCAGCAGCAAAGAATGCAGAGTCCCACATTTCTGTAGCTCCCAGGATCCAAGTTTCTGCTTTGTCTGGGACTGGGAACACTTAGGAATGCCATTGCTATCTCCTGTCTTCAAGCCATATGTCAGACTTACCACAATTTTCTGATGTTACATGGTCAAGAAATAGACCTAGTAGGGAAGCTGGCCCAGCAATGATCTTCCCTGTTCTTAATGTCCTCCAGCAAAGAATTCTCCAAACATCCTTTATTTTTTATTTCATTATCTATAAAACTACATTAATTTCTAATTCTAAATTAATTTCTCAAATTTTTTTCTAATTTCTTAAAACCACTTTTATGGAACAAATTTTGCCTTCTCTTCTGAACATTTTTTTCTTCTCTGACCATAATGTGATTAGGAGAAAGGAGGGGATCATTCAAGTCATGAGTTGTGTAGTGGTCTGTCTATAAAAGGTCCTGGGAACTCTTTAAAGCTAGTGGTAATAGTGCCTCCCTCCAAGCATGAATCACTAAAGCAAACTTACAAATGCAGATGTATGAGAGTACATTCTTTCCTATTCCTCCTTTTTGCCTGTGCAAGGGTGATTTTAGGTGCTGGATTTGTCCCTACTGTGCAACAAGTTCTTCCACACATTAGGATATTTCTGCTTTATGAATATTAGTCTGTTACCCAGCATTTCAATGATGCCGTCGTCGTTCTTGTTGCCAGTAATTCAGCCTGATAAGGAGCAAACTCTGGACCTGTGGAATCAACTCCCTTCTTCTCTTTGGATCCTGAAGTTGGGCACTGTGTTGTCCTTCACAGCAGCTTGTTAAACGTAAATGGTAATGTGAGCAGCATGCAGGATGTTGTATGGCGTCCAGGCCTGTCTTTGGTTCTCAGAATGATGGGAATGTCTGAAATTTTCACCCTTTTTTGTGGGGAACTGAATCTGGGAATCTCTTCTAACCAAGAAGTTTGAAAGCTCTGACTGGCCCACTTCTTGTGGGTTAATACTCTGGAGTCCTACCTCCCTCTGCTTTGCCAGGCTGTGGTACACCAGTACCCAAAGCTCAGCCTTTCAGACAGGTATTTCACCACTAAGGACTTCTTTCTTCCTAAGTGATTCCTCATGATCTTTCCTTAAAGCTTCACCATAGTTGATGCCTTACCAACTTCTGATGAGTTACCCTTGATGGCCGTGATTTCTCTGATGCACAAACCCCAGAGCTTTCACGTGTCTGTGGTCATTAGGTACGAGTTCAGCCTCAGTTGTTTCTGTTTCGGTGTTTACAATAAGCAGGTCTTTCCTGTTACTGAATCTCCTTGAAATATGTCACTTCTGTGCAGAAACTAGAGCAGGGATCTCACAAGCTTTGTTTCCCTCTTTAGGGACCAGGTTGTAAGGTGACAAATGAGTCTGTATTTCTCTGCTGTCCCACGCTTTCTAGGTGGGTCCAACCCCACTTCTGGTACAAACTTGTAAAAGGGCTGCTGTTTTAAGACCCTTCTCTGTGGCACAGTCCAGCCACAGGGCTGGGTTGCCCTCTGTTTTCTCTCCTGGTTCTTGTTTGTTCCCTGTACTAGAGTAGCTATGTAAAGAAGTCCCATCTGTTCTGTTTCATTATCTAATTATTCAGGCCCAATCTTCGTTCCAGCAGTCCTGCAGCGTTCTCCCTGTGCTTGAGGTGATGCTGCTCTAATCTTCTTTCCTCTCCTTCCTGGTGGGATCTGCAGTCCTAGCTCACACAGGCTATCTGCACTACCGTAGAAGCTGTTTCATCTAGGGTAAGTTGGACCGGGCTGATGAATTTCTGCAAGTTGTGTCCTCCAGCAGTGGAGGAGATCAGCCCACTCTCCTTTTATGCACAGACCTCGTCCCAAGTAACTATCCATCACAAGAATACACTTATTTCCTTGAATGCTGATAAACATTGTAAAGAGCTAGAACTGGTTTTGATTGAGATAACATAGTTCAAAATGCCAAGTTTATTGTTTATTTAGAAAATTACTTGTAAATGACTCAGTGATTGAAACTATAGAAATAGTTGAGATCGAGGCAAATAGGTGTTAATAGTGTTCCTTTAAATGGGTCTTGTTTCCACAGTACAATGGAGTGACACATTAAATTTAGAGTAATTATTTTAAGAAACAATCTTCTCTTTTTTTTTTTTTTTTTTTTTTTGGTTTATGGAAGGATTTGAAATAATTTCTCAGGAATGATTTCAACTCACATGGAAATGTTTTGTTAAATGAAGCTACGCTTGGATTTTTTTCCTAATCACTGAAAGCTGCGTCAGAATTTTGTAGAAATGTTCACGGTATGAATGTTTTTAAAAATAGCTTTTGCAGTACTGCCTTGTCACAGTTCCTTTAAGCAAGTAAGTAGGCAGAGTCCATGGAGCTATTCCTGTTTTTAAAATTGTTGGG
Organism: Burhinus oedicnemus; assembly: GCA_008921705.1. NCBI lineage: Eukaryota > Metazoa > Chordata > Aves > Charadriiformes > Burhinidae > Burhinus > Burhinus oedicnemus. Next base: position 635,391 of record VFFE01006856.1, read on the forward strand.
GTTCAACCATCCAGTCTGTATCTTTTGGTAGAATTAGTGACTGTCTTGGGGACCTTTGTTCAAAATACGCTGGTTATAGCTAATTAAACTTTTCCACCTCCTAGTTTTAAAGATTTAGCACCAAAATATATTTGGAAATCATTTAGATTGTCCTTTTAATTGTTTTCTTTTGTCTTGCAAGCTCATTCCTTTTCCTAAGGCATCTGAATGCCTAGGAGGACAACTGTGACCTTTAAAGTGAAGAAAGAGCGATTACTGCACTTAGCATGTTGGGGGTTTGTTTGTTTTTAAAGGACATTCAGAACATTAATGTAGGTGGGTTTTTTTAAAACTAAAAGTGCACTTAAAACACTTCAGAAAACGCTGAAATGTACTTGAAGGAAAATTACTTTCTGAACTATGTCCCTAGACTTTAGATTCTTCCCCTGGAACACTTATATGGTTAGCTTCCCTGAAAACTTGTTTTTCATTTTTGAATGTGTTCCTCTTCTAGACAAACAATCAAAGGTGGAGGTTTTAGCAATGTGTTTTCCTTTTGTTTTGTTTTGGTTTTTTTCTTACACATGCATACTTCGTGTGCTCTTCCAACCCACATTTTGTTTCTCTTTGGCACTGAAACACTGTTACATAATTTGTCAAAAACACAACAGTGTTCTGCTGTAATAGTCCAAAAGGCTACAGCCTGCATTTTTGCAGAGGTTTGGGATGATCGCAGTAGAATGGTGTATTGTTTTTGATAAGGCCTGTTTTTGGAGGGTTCTTAAATGCCTTTTTCTCTGCTGTTGGCCTCTTCTCAAGTTTCTAATAAACAGGACTCTACAAGGGAGTGGGTGACACAACTGTAACTTGTGTCACTTCTCAAATACAGCACTTCAGTTTCTTTCAGGAGAACAGCTTAAAGAAAAGAACGCTCTGTAGGTACCACAGCTACCATCCTTCACTAGTTCCTGTTTACGTGCTTGGTAATGAATACTGTATGTTTTTATGTAATAAACTACTATTAGCCCGAGATAAGCTCAGTGCAGCTAATTCTGCAATCATTCACACAGATGTAAATGAGAAATTGTTCCTTGTAGGTCAGTGCAGCTACTGCAAGGTGTGTAAGGGGAGAATCCAGCCTGCTAGAACAAGATATGGCTGTATTTTGGAGTGCTGCACTTGAACTGATGGATATCAAGCCTAGGAGCTGTATTTAGGTAAAGCACAGGAAAGATTCAGCTCCCGATGGTTAAATTCTACTGTTTGGAGCAGGTGTAGCTCCTTCTGCCTGCAAATGCCTATGAGACAGGCCAAGGTGTGACCTGAAATGTAGACAGCTGCAATATCATGTTCTTGAGTTTTGAAGAATAACTTTCAGTTTGTGACTTGTCCTTCTCCTCTGTCAGTCTCTTTTGGGTGCATCTATTTAGTCATATGTTTGCTTATATGTATACATACAAGGCTGTAGGGGTAGAGCTGTCACGTATCTTTGGTTTTCCCCTGGAGTGGGAACTCACTTTTTCTGTTAGCTTCGAGCTTTAGAGTATTGCCCATGTTGTATGCTACTGTCGCAGGGAGTGTGCAAATACCTAAGTCAGATGGATGAATAGTTTGTATCGGGAGGTATGTCTGTGGTTGTATTGATACCAGCAATTTGATTGCTGTGCAGGAATGGAGTGGATCTACAGTCTCATGGTATCCTTCATGGATCAAGTCCATCTCCTGCCTCATTCCCTCTGCAAGGTGCCAATGCTATAGGCAAATGCAGAACAGTCAGGGTGTGATTTAAGGTCATGTCTAGGGAAAAAAAAGCCATCTCCTGCATGCCTGTATCTCCCTAAAGTAGAGAACATCCCCAAATAGGCCAGAGGAGGCACTCGCTGTGTAGTCCCCATCGAGCACCACTGCTCCTGTGTGGTGCTTACTGCCATTGCGTCGTGTCACTGCCAGCTTTAGATTATTGTCCCTCTTAAAGTGGGGCTGGAGAAGTGATGTACAACCATCTCTTCTTTATCTGCTGCTGCTCATGATCCTGCACTGATTACACTCCAGGCAGATTCAGAACCTTGCCTTTTAAAACACAGCTGTAACAAATGTAGTGGGTATTGATTAACAAACTGTTAGTGCAAGGTCTGGTGCACAGAGTCTACTCTAAAATGGCATTTGCTTCCCCACTGCACATGTAGGAGTGTTTTAACAAGTAATAGATTACGGAATGAAGTTTCTGCTCTCTCCCCTGGGAGTCAACTAGGCAAACAACGATTAGGAAATCTTAGCTGATAATTGTTTAAATGTTTTGTTTCTTAATTTCATCTTTTTCCTTGGGCAATTTTGTATTATCCTAAATAGTTCCTTTCATTCCTCAGTGCTTGTGTTTCTCAAGTATTTGTAAATCACTACCAAGTCTTCCTTTCCCACAGGCATTGCTTATTCTAACTGTTGACTGAAAATCAATCCCTCCATCTAATGACTCTGTCACTGTTCTCTGAACTCTTTCCATTTTACATTATCCATCTGGCAACAAAATGTCCAAAACTGTGCGCAGGCTGCAGATGTGGTAGCTCTGTAGCTGTTGAGGCAGGGATCCATTACAAACCATTGTATGTTGGGACCTAGCTGTTTCTGGGATCAGTCCCATGAAAATATAGTCATTTGTCACCAGCTTCTCTGCCCAGGACACCTCAGTGTAATGAGAGATTTGTAAGATAAACCTACTGAAGTTGCATTGTTTTTGTTCACCCCATACCCTATTCCTTTTTTTGGCTTTTCTACACCCACCAACACATTTCAAACTCATTCTCTCCAGAAATATAAGGCTTTTCAATCCCAGGATATGACCGCTCTCCCCAGTCTGCTGTCAGCAAATAAAAGCTAGCAGGTTTCCAGGCCAGGCCAGCTGGGATGTGTGATAAGGGACCCTCTGCTCTGGTTCCCTGCCCTGCCTCTGCTGTGTTCCAGGTTTGGTAGGAGTTAAAATTGAACTGCAATGCGTGACTGTCGTACTGTTTTCTCCATTGGTTTTCCAGCCTAATGAGCAGCATGTTTCACATGTGCTTTCCCAGGAATACCCCACAGTCAGGTTCCTGCCCCAAGCTGGCTGCGCAGCTCTTGTGTCCCTCTCGGTTGGGTCTTTTTCTGCTGTTTCTGGCCTGTCTCTCACTGTCCAGAGGGGAAAGGAGTTGCCTGTATGTAGTCTCTGTACTTGCACAGGGGAGGGAGGTTGCGCTAGAGTGGAAGTTCCACATTTAGCGATGTCTCAGTGTGTAGCATAGACTCGTTGGGTTTCTCCTGTCCATTGACAATCTATTTTAGGTACTGCATCTAATGCTTAAGAAAACAAAGAAAAGAAAAAAAAAAAAAAAAAAAAAAAAAAAAAAAAGAAAAGAAAAGTGTGACTGCAAAAGCGGAAATTGAATTTCAGCAAAAGTATTTCAGTTTTCATTTGTGGTATCACAAGTTCACAAAGTGGTTTGTTTTTTTTTTTCTTTCAATTTAACAGGTTATCACTGCTAGCTTATCACCGTTCTTCTTTGTCATGACTGCCAATGTACTAACAATTTCTTGGTAAGTGTCTACGTGAGCTTTTTTCTTAACAGTAGAAATGCATTTCCACAGAGTGCTTCATGTGGAAATACTTTTTAAATGTCAAGTTCTGTTAGTGCCAGTAATATTTTGCATGTAAGGAGAACCAGGTGTGCAATGATGGATGCAGTACAGTAATACAAATAGAAGAGTGTTTCTTCTGCCTCTGTGGGAGAATATGGACATTTTGGACATTAAGCCTCACCACAATTCACTCAGCATGTTTTACAGCCAGACAAATCGATGCAATAGGCAAATAAATGACCCATTCAAAGTCACGCTATAAATTAGTGGCCGAATTGGAAATAAAACATAGGAATCATGGTTTGGTGACAGCATCTTTTTAACCAATAGAGTGCATTCAAGTTTCCCTAATATAGTGTGTACTATGAATGCATAAAATGAAGACAGTAGAAAAATAATGGTAATAAACTTTTTCCAAAGCTGTATCTGGATTTTGTAACGTGTGGCCACACATTATGAATCACTTAACCTGAATTTTTTAGGTAGTAATATAAAGAATTGGGTTGCAAACTTCGTTGGTCAAAGACAATGGTTTTGGTCTGTTTGTACAGCACCCAGTGAAAGGGAGTCCCAGCCCATGGCTGATGCTCCTAAATGTTTCAGCCATGCAAATAACAACTAAATACAGGGTTAGGTATGTGTCTCTTAGGACAGATCTGTTGTTGGAAATAAAAATCTGCTAGCTTTTGAAAAGCTTTAAGCTTCTTTTTTTTCCCCCACAGTTTGATTACCATCCTAAAGATTCAGCTCTGCACTGAATTGAATTAGCATATTCTTTTTTCAGGTGTAATAAAGAAGTTACAGGAAGGAGAATCTCAGTTTAAACTAGCCCCATGTACATATGTGTGAATATGCATCCCCATATGTATGTTAGGCGCATGTAATCTCAAATACTAAAATATGTGTCATTTGTTCTAGCTCTTGGAATACATTTATGTGGCCTATGTGTGTAAGAGGCTGAACTAATATCAATGCACCTAAAACACTCCTAGTCTAAACCATTAACTTGCCATTCCTCACCATGTTTTACATGTGTTTGTGCAGGTCTATCATGTGCGTGCTAGAGGTATGCTTTTATAATATGTATGTATTCGCTGACATGTATACTAAAAAATCATGTGTACCTTTGTTAATGTGAGCACATGGACCCATATAGTTGCACACATACTACATGCCTTATATGCACTGAAAGTAATATAAATGATGAACACATCTGTATCTTTAAAAGAAACTTTGCTTTAGCCTTTGGACCACTGTTATGCTTTGATTGTCATAATCCAAAAATATAACCATTTATTTTATTATTTATTTACTTATTTGAATTCTGTTGTTGCTTGTACATCAGCAGTGCCTTGGCTATCAGCAAAGCTCTGGAAATAGTTTGTTAGATGATAGCAGCTGCAAAGCACTCATGAGATCATTAATCACTGAGTTTTTTAATGTTGCTCCAGTGTTGTCATGGACAATATCATATGTTAATTTCTGAGTGATGGGCAAATGCAGTTAGCTGTCACCCCACAATAAACAGAAGTCAGAGGATTTGCCAGATGGTAAATTGAAGGTAAATCAAGGGTTGGCGTTTAGCCATGTTTTTTGCACTGCTTCATCTTGAAGTTATAACGATGGTTTCTATTGGCCTAGTAATCTGGTGAGTATAGATTGCATGGGCACGTGGGTACCTGAGATTTCAAATGCTTCAGAAAGGAATTCTTCGTCTCTGACGCAGAACATAAAGTACTAAAGAACAGTTTAGATACAGGCATCTTTTCACAGAACAGGGCTGTACAGTTTACTAATTTTTGTACAGAACTGCCAGTCTAATTTTTAGAATGCTCCAGCAGAAATAGTTTGGTTTTTTTAAAATCTCTGTTAAAAATGTTGTAGAAAACATCGCATCTATAGAAACGAAAAAAAAATTTAGTCATTTCTAAGACTCTGTTTGGTTTAGCTCTTCCTATATTCAGTGAGGTTTTTTTCCTTTGGATAAAGAAGAGGAACACAGTATCCACCCTTAGCTTCCGAAGGAATTAATGCAGAGCGTAGTTTATAACCAGAGCTGAAATCCGGGCAAGACATGAGAGTTAACCCTCTCCAGAGATAAGTGCTCAGAGGTTGTTAGTGATTACAGGCAAACAGACTCACATGTTTTAGATCTTTTTGAAAAGCTCACAGCCCTTGCAGCCCTTTGCTCCTTGTTGGTAATTCCACACCCAAAGGTATTCTGTCTCCACTGTCTACAGACTGTCTGTAGCACCTACTTTCGAGGTCTGTTTCCTGTGTAATTGTAAGATATTGCGCTGTTGTTATACAATATTTGTTCCTCTTGGGAACAAGGACAATTATGTGATTTTTAAAACAGCTCACCAAAGCTAAGATTTAAGTGATTGTAATGCTATTAAAGACCAGAGAGCCTTCAGCTTTACGTGCTTTTTTTCCCCAAGGAAAAAAAAAAGTCCTCATACAAATGAACTTAACAGAAGATTGTTTTGTTTATAAAGTTCATTAAGGAGCTTTTCTGTTTCATAAGCTAACTAAGCTATGAGGCTAAGATGAAAGGTCAGTACACTTAGCTTTGCACTGTTATAAAAGGGGAGACAAGTCGGTATCCTACCATATTCCTGTCATCTATGATAGATAGCAGAGGAGATTTGGGGATTATTAACTATTGCACGGATTGAGTGGGTTGATGATAGCTTGTTTCAGTGAATGGTTTTGTTTTTAAAACCATTCATCCTGATTTGGAACCCTGCTTGTAGCCCGAGTCTTGGAGAGAAGTGTTAGTGCCACCACTGCACTGTGAGCAGTGCAGGAAGGAAGCGCTTGGGCACACGTGCCATTGTGGCTGGGGCAGGTTTTTTCGCCAGGTTCCTCACAAAGAGAAGCAAACATGGGGATTTCTACTGGCCTCAATGCACCAGTGGCATTTCCCCAGAGCAAAATCCTTTTTCATGGTTTCCTCAGTCCCCAAAACCTAGGCTTTACATCTCCTCCTGACTTTGTCAAGTGGCAAGTTTTTGGGACAGAACACAAACAGAAATTGCAAGGGGGAATCATTACCCTAATGAGGTTCAAACTCTCCTGCCTTCCTTTCCTGTTCTTGCTAGTGTGCAGCTATTCTTGTAACTAGGTCCAATCTTCTCTATCTAGATTTCTGTCTGTATTTTCACATGAATACCACCAGCCCTAAAATATAGGAAGGGTAGTTTCTGATAAGATTGGTTAAATAAGACATTTCTGGTTTCAGCCTTTTCTTAGCAAGACTGATGAAAAAATCACCTGGGTTACTGTCTCTAGGTTGAAATGTGTTTAGAGAAAATAATACCTTTCTCCTAATGTTGTGCTGTTTGGCATTGTATCAAGTAGAGGTACTTGCCTGATGCTAAATTTGTGGTATACTTTGTTTACAGCCTTGTGATCAGTGGAGTTGGAGAAGCTTTGCTTGTTTACACTGAAAGGACAGGCACATAAAGAGGAACCAGATCTCACCAGCTGGAAAAGAGCTGACTTGCAGCTGAGAGACCCTATCATGAATAAAACGCGGCAGCAGAAATGAAGAAGTACAACCAAACACAAGGAAAGAGACCTATTGTTTTTCTATTAAGAAAGAAAAACTATGCTATTAATAGTGCTAGTAAGAGAGCAGCATAGTTGGCAGGACGGTTAGGAGCCTTTGCCTCAAAGCACAAGACAAACTATTTCTGATTGATGTGGTAAAGGAAAAACTGCACTGTCTTATACTGATGGCTCTGTGTGAGAACCTCTCAGTAGCGGCTTCTTGCACAGGGAACTGAACTCAGGAAAAGCAGCATTCCCCACTGGATGCCCCCAGTTCTTTTGTTGGAAGCTCACAGCAGGTTGTGCCAAACAATGTGGGAGCCCAGATCCTGCCATGAATTCAGGATGAGGGAGGATGGATTTTGTCTCCAACTGTTCTGTAAGCAGCAAGCTGCTGCACACAGGTCTGTAGTCACGTTGTCTGAACTGGCACGGTGACTAAGGCCATGGGGCTTCTGGAGATAATTCCCTTCTGGAACTGCGGTGGGTTGACAGCTTTGCAGAATGGGGAAATCAGCAATAAATCTCAGTATCTGTAGTCATTGCTCTTCGTGTATTTTTTTCCTCTCTCATTCTCCAAGATTTCTCTTGAACTCTGCAAATTTTTGTCAGCTGGAGGGGGTGGAGGGACACATACTGTTCCCAGCAGTGGTTTGTCTCTTAAATTATTGCAAGAGCCAACAAAGATTATGAACCTTGAATGAATGTCATAAAGAGTGTAAGGCAATTCATCTCAAGAGTTCTTAAAATAATTTCATTTCTGGTTGCTTAATGGCTGTTAGAAATTAGTCTTGATGTATTAGTGCCTGGGAAAGCAATCTGTGTGAAAGTAATATTAAATGCTGAGCTGATAATGTTGTGGGGAAGATCTACATGGTAAAAGGAGCTTGATAACAAATCTTCAATGAGGAGAGGGATTTGTCTCACGTGACAGTAGATCTCTAAAGTGTAGTCCCTTAAGCTAAGTTGACAAAGTTTCCTTCATAGTCAATGGAAGGAGAGCGGTGCCCTCAGAAAGATGATTCTTCTTGAATAGGTTGCTGTGTTAATATGACTGAAAGACCCTCTGGAAGTGCTCATCTCTTTGTAGATGGAAACTAGGTGACTAGTCTAGGCAAGACACATGGCTTTTAGAAGGCTACAGTTAGCAAAGGTGTATCTGCTTCAATGCAACAAATTCCACCAGCTGGGTTTTAAAGTAGAGCTACATTTTAACTTCAAATAAAACACTATGGTTTAACAAGGTAAATTTTACAAAGGATTGCAGTCGATTTCTATGATTGGAGAGTTTTAAGTAAAGATTAGTTGGTTTTCAGAAAAAAAAAGCAGTAGTTTTTTAAAAAGAGCATACAGAGAAGTACTCTGGCCTGTATTGTACCTAAGCTTATCCCAGTTACTCGCAAGGGATCTGTTTATACTGGCATGTTGTCTATGTATGTCGGGTCACGTTCTGGGTTGAGTTTGGAGTGAGCCGTTTTCTTGCCAGGTGGTAAAACTTGGGTTTGGGAAGAAAGGAGGAGAGAGGAACAAGGGTGAAAGAAACAAGTGCTTGAACTTGAGCACTAGTCCTGAAACCAACGTGAGCCACGTGGCAAAGAGTTGAGCCCATACTCATGCCCAGTGAGCCAAGCCACAGCCAGCCAGGGACCCTCTTGGCCCTCCCGTCTGTAAATTCAGACAATGCTGGGAGTGATGGATGCAGCACGCTGGCTTTCCCCAGACAACTAGCTCTGCCAGCCGGTTGTGGCAATATGGTCAGATCCTTGCCGTGCCAGCTTTCTGCTGATTTTGAATTGACTAGTGACCCTGGGAGACCTCATGAAAGAGTCCCTGTGTGATAGCTGAGGTTTTGCAATCGTAGCTGGAACCTTTGCTGTGGGAAAAGCTCATCGTGTACCTCTCTTCTTGCATAACTTTCAAGGGTAGGCTGCAGTCTGGATTTTTTTTTTTCTTTCCTCTGTCTTGTCTGTGCTGTTCATAGCAATATACCAAAACCCAGAACACCCATTTACTTTCTTGCTGGTGGTCTCAGCGGAAAGCCAGTGGCCAAATCAGCAGCCAGAGTCGCTGTAGCTCTTTTGTTGCTGAGGGCATGCTTGGAGCAGCTGTGGGAGGGTTGTTAAGCTGCAGCAGGCATTACGTTGTCTGGGCTTGGGGGGGAATACAGTCTCTGCAGTTGCTGAATTACTATCTGCCTGCATAGTAAGTCCACTACCTTTTTGTATAATTTTGTGCATGTATATATATTTTATATAACTTCATGCAACACTGAGCTGTTTGCTTCTGCTTTCATTTTTGTGTCTTAGTGCAATGTGCTTGCATTTCTAAGACTCTGCTTGATGTAAGTAAAATACTGCAGGTTTAAATTGATTGCCACATAAGCAAATCAAGGAAGCAGAGTCAAAAGGGAAGTTGGGCTCCTCTGTCAAACATGGCTGGGAAGAAGAGGCACCCTCTGAACTGACTTGACCTGCTTTAGGTCCTGTGGACCAGCACGAGGCTCGTCAGTCTTGGTGAAGTCTCGAAGTTGGGTGCAAGTGGAGCTCCAGGGCCTTCAAAATCCGTCTTTGCATATTTAGAGTTGTCTCAAGGTGCTAAAGGCATGAGTTCGCTTCCTTCTGCTTCAGGCTGTGGCAGAGGTGACAGCAGAGCTGGGGTCCGGTGCGGCAGCCGCCCCTGTGGGAGTACCTGTGAGCAAAGGGCTGCTCAAGCACTGCCAGCAGCGAGCCATCGGAGGGTTAGCCCTGCTGTCGGGAAGAGGTTGCAGGGAGAGAGCCCTTTGGAGGGATTCTCGCTGTTGGAACAAGGGGTGGCTTTGTCAAGGCATGAGTGCTGGGGTGGGCTTGTCAGCCTGGAAACGGTGAGCTGCAGCCCTAAGACGACATCTCAGCTGGCAGTTCAGAGCAGGGGTGCGATGCAAATCCACAGGTGAACCATGGGAGGGCTCCTATGGGAAGACCCCGGCTCCCCCCCACCAGCTGCTCTTGGGAAGGGGTGCATTTCCACCTGTGGCACCCAGGGGAGAAGAGACACAGAGACGTGCCAGCTGGTCCTGGCAGCAAACAGCCCCAGGCAGGGAGGCAATTACAGCAGAGGGGAAACATGGGGAGGACAGGCACTGTACTGGCCGATTGCGGAGGCTGGCGACTGGAAGGGATGGGGCAGAGCTAACCTCATGATTTCTTGAGGAAGCAGCGGTCTGATGTTTAATTCAGTCCTGCCTCGGAAGGAGGGATACTGCATGGTAAAAAAACACACTTCAGGGTTGTTATAATGATCTTCGAAGCAGGGACCCTCAGAAATTCAAGCTTAAGACGGCTCTTGCGAGACTAGTGAATGGTTATGTTCAGTAATTTAGAGAACAAATATGCAAAGGGTGGATTATTTATATCTAATTGACCTTTTTTCTAGTCAGTCAAAGATACAAAGTGACAAACGCACAGCCCTGAGGAAGGAGTTCCTTTATATTGCAAAGATGCGATGACACTAATTAATGCCTGAATGCAAAGCAATGGGTCTAGCTCAGCTGGTGGAAGAAACTCTGGTCTTATCAGTATCCATCATTTAAGGAACTCACTGTCTGAAGGCTCCCCAGTTCTTGGGCTGTTGGCATGTGGGACTGGAGAGAGAGAGAATTCAGAGTGTGCTGGTCTTTCTGAGGGACAGCAGGTCCCTGGAGGCTGTCCCATCACACAGTTTGCACATCTACTGGTTTTGATCAAACCACTCTGACAGTTATTTTCCTGAATCCTGTAATACCTTTTTGATCTTATCTTGCTTACCCTTTCATTTTCCAAATGTCTTTTTTTCCTCGCTGAAGTAATTGGTTTGGGCCAAGGCTTGTATTATCTGCTGCAGAGGCGCGACTCATGTGTGGCTGGCCTCCATGATAAAGAGCCTCACTTAAAGCCAAGAGCCATAGAAAGAAGACGGAAATAGTATAAAGCTGATGGATGTTGACTACAAGTGGGTTACTAAAACGCAGGCAGCAGAGATGCTGTTTCAAAATAATCTTCTGGATCTGTCGGCTGTGATATAGCTTCCAGCAGAAAATGTTATTAAAGGAATTAAATGAACCTAATGCTTAGCACTGAAGCGATTCTGTTGTTGCTTATTGCTATGTGGCTGTTGTGCTTTGTGTTGGAAGAGAATATATGCCAGTCTTTCAGTACCAGTTTAATTCTGAAGCTGAAAATCTGCAGAGCAAATTATCTTAGCAAAAAGTAATAGGAAAAATGGGGTTTTTTTGTATTTAAAAAAAAAAACAATGGGCCTATTAAAATGCTCAATAAGGGATAGAGTTCTGATGTACTATTACTCTTTTTAACACCTATGTCCAAGCTGGTGGATGACTGTATATATATATATATATTTATGTTCTTGTTTCTCATCCTCAAACAAGAAGATCTGAAGAGTTCAAGAAAAGTGATGTCAACATAGGACACGTTTTGAAAAGGTTACTTTAATTAGGTGTTGTAGAAAAGTTAGTTGCTGGGAACTGCATTGAGTGCTGAGGAAAGGTTTCTTCCAGCTTTGTTTTACCTATAAGCTAAAGGAGATGGTGGGTTGAAGAAAACTCCATAGCAGATTTGTCTTGCCTGGAGCAGAAGCTGAATGAACAGCTTTCAAACAGATCATCCGCTACTGTGAACCAGGCAACAGGCTCAGTGTGAAACTTTAATCCTGTTCCAGACGATAGACACAGGGACAGGTTCATTTTGTTTGAAAAGAAGGCGTGGGTGAGGGGAGGGAGACTGGGGGCAGGACTGAAAAAAATTGAGGCCAAAATACTTTTATACCAGGAGGGAAAATGGAAGAGATTTGCTTCTGAAAAATGCGTTGCTTATTCATAGGGTTTTTTATTAGGGTATATTACAAATACATGTCTGTTTAGTCCCAAAAAGGAATTAGAGGAGCCCATGAAAGTTGTGTAACCATTTCCATATTAATTGCCTGGTTTGAGAAGCTTAACCCTTTTCGAACTGTGCTTTGAAAGTGACATTGTGTAAGCCTTGATTTCTGCTAGAAAATTGACTATTTTTTTGAAGAATGCGGGTGAAAAAGTTGTCCTCTCTCTTCTTGATCACCGAGGTGGGGAGTGTACCTCCTCCTTACTATCTGGGATGGGAAGCAACCAGCCGGTGTTCTTCTACCTTTTAATAACTGTCTTGGCTTCCAGAATAGGTGGGGGTAGTCACTTGGCATATGAAGTTCTTGATTTCTCTTTGAAAACCAGACTGAGAGCATGCTTAGTATATTTTGTCTTATGCTCTGTCATTAAGATTTAAAAACGTATAGCTCAGATCTTGTTCTATTGCCAGCTTGTTGCCTGGATAGAGAAGCCTGCATATAGAAGAATATAGTAAAATGGATGCGAGCCTCTCTGAACACCCCTGCCTGGCAATGGATGAAATCCCCTAACTGCGTTTGCAGACATGACTGTAGGATACGCTGCGTAATGTCAGGAACTGAGAGTGCTCGAGCTTTTCTTCCCACTGTTTGCCATCAGCAGTCCCGCACCTTTCATGACTCCCCACAAATGTCATTTCGAGAGGGAGGCAACCTGGCAATTTTACAAATGAAACTGGTGAAGAGGTGGTTGCTCTACCCTAAGACTTAGGTTGCTTCAAGTACTTGAGGGCCAGTACACCTTGGGAAGCAGACGTAAGGCCCATTTTCCTGTAGGAGTTTGATCCGGGTTTACACTTAAACTTCTGATTTCTGTGCCCCTTGCCAATGAGGAAAGCTGGTGCACTAACAACTTTGTTTATGCTGGAGTTGCAGGCATCCAGTGCCTTGCGATACCGTGTAAGAACACTGCCTGCCTGCGGCAAGCTGGCTGAATAAAACAAGCCTCCAGCACAACCCCTTCGAAACTGATAAGGAGAAGGGTTGATGTTGTTTGGAAGGAAATGGATGTTCGGATTGAGAAAGTGCTAGTTTGGAGTTACGCTCCTTAAGCCATTAGGCAACATAGATGGAAAGGAAAGGTGGAGAGCTGGGAACGCCATTTGCCGTGCCTAAGCGCAGAAGGAGTATCGCTAACACCAGATAGCTTAACAAGAGGGTTATAGTTTCTGCTAAGAGGACTATAGTTCAAGCATGAAGCTGTTGTTAAGCTGAAATGTTTTGGAGATTTGCGAATGCCCGCTGTAAGAACTACGCTGCTGGAATTAGCAGTCACATCGCAAGAGCAGAAAGCATTTGTTGACTGGGGTGGGAAACACCACAAGGCAAATATTTCTCAGACTTTCCTTTGAAAGCTGTGGAGGCTAAGCCAGTCTGGCTAATCGTCCCCTCTAGCCCTGGCTGGAGATGGGAACCGGAAGAGATTTTTGCTGTTATTCTGTCGCACACCTTCTGGGACATCAAGGGATGAGCTTTGGCTTCAAACAAGGCATGGAGAACTTCTCTCAAGGAGTCACCTTTCCCTCACTGATGCCTAAAAATCAGCCTGTTCTTTGCCTTCTCAAGGAAGGGGTCCCTGTGCCCCCATGCCAGTTACCCGCACAGGTTCACAAGTTAGCAAATGATGTTCATTCACGTTAGAGCAGTCAGAAGAAATTATAACTGAGACCCTGCCTCCCCATCAGTCTGCAACCCTGTGGGCAGTCCAATGCCAGCAAAAAGATTATCAACATGTTGCCAGGGGTGCTCAGCAGCTCTCTGCGTGATCAGCCTCACAGTGAGTTTCTTCAATTAAGCTGAATGACAGAAGTGCCGTCACCATTTCGGTGTCACTGGAGATGAAGCTAGAGGTAAAGTTGTATGCGACTCTGCAGGCATTGTCCTGGATCTCACTTGCCAGCATTTGAATGACCCGAGCTACTTGTGTAGCAAAAACTTCAGCAGTTAGAGGAGAACACCCCAATAGCTGTAGTGTAAAAGACAATAAATTTTAGCAGGCAGAAGAAAACAGCATCCAAGTTCTTCTCTTTGCCATCCTGCTTCTGGCTGTCCCGCTGCCAAAGACTGAGATCTGCAAATCACTCCAGTGATGGCTGCTCAGAAAAGGGAGTTGAACTTTCTTTCAAACATTATGCTCCTTCAGGGCAAAGTTAATTGTTTTCTCTCATTTAATGTCTCCAGTTATATTCAAAGAATTAGGATGTAGGATAGATACAGAAGCTAAAAATTGCAGCGAGGCAGCTTCTATCTCCTTATTATACTTGTCTGTTCGTACTGTCTTCAGCATGGGTGCTCCTTGGGCTTATTATTGATGATGAATAAGAACAGACTGTGTGGAGATTAACACAGATGGTTGTAGCCTCAAGACTTCATGAGCTGTAACCAAAGAAAATAAATCTCTACTTTCAAGGCGAGCCTTACACAACAGAATTTCATGTGGCTCAGCTGTATTCAAAGTGGAATATTAAAATTGCTGAGCAAAGAATTGAATGGCTGGTGTTGTGAATAGCCATGTCGTATGGCCAAGTTGCTTACCGCAGCCTCTCAGATGGAAAAAACTCAACTCTATTGTTTTCTTTTGGTTTAAAACAAACAAACAAACAAACCAACCCATAAAACAAACCCTCTGTGATTCAGAAATCTTTGGAGAAAAGCAGTGTAGTTCACCAGAGCAAATGCTGAATTGCAAAGGCAGCGCCACTGAAAAATTTGACAGAGGAACCCTTAACCTCCTGCTAAAGAAGCTGTTGTAAAAGCCAGAAAATAACTTCCCCTTTCCCTTCAAAATGTGTCTCGTGTTTTTTACTCTTCTTGTTTCTGAAAATGTGACACAACGGCACCATTCTGGTTCAAACTCCCCTTTGAAACCGTGGAAAGTCAGTTTTAACAGAGTAAATGCAGTGGAAAACAGCCAAGATGATGGTGTAAGCTCTTGCTGCCAGCAAGACTGGAAAGTGGGGAGAGTTTTTTGGACTAGCGGAAACTTGGGTCTATTACCGTGTTCTGCACTGTGAGTTAATAAGCGACATCTTCTTTTAAACTGATGCAAATTAAATCTGCTTTTCAGTCAATCATGATGCTCTATTCACTTTGTATGGGCTTCAGGCTAGATACAGCTCCCTTAAACAGATGGTTGTCCTGATGGAAATGTCTGAGGCTGTGACATCAGCTAGGAGGAGGAAAATAATGGAATATCACATTGCACCAGCTCCCAGTCCACTCAATTGTTTCATCCAAAGGTAAAGACTGGAAGGGTTTTGCAAGTATTTATGTTTTTTAAGGAAAAGAGAGAACTGAATGTGCTCTTAAAGAGCCGATGTCTTTCATGTTGGCCTCGCTGAGAGACTTCGTGAACTCACTTCATGACAAATTCTTTCATGGGCTGGAGATTTAGCTATCTTGCCTTAATAGGAAGGTACAAAGTACTCTGAAATATTTTTGACCACTCCAAAAATATATTCCTGCTATAGAATTCTATCATAATTTTCCATGTGATAGTTTAAAAACAAACAATAACGCAAGGCTGTGGCATGAGATTTCAGCTGGAGCATTCTAAGGTTTTGGAGTTTTGGAGATTTTTCAGGTGTAGAATCCATTAAGTTTCCATGTTATGATATGGGTTTCATCTCCTATATTCTATAGTAGTCTTATATAAATAACCATAGTTACAGTTATGTTAAAAATAAATATTTCTTTTACTTTATTGCTACACTTAACTGCAAAAAAAAAAAATCATATGAGAACAGTATTGTTATTAAATCAATCAATAGGTTTAAGAGCAGTAATTCTGCTTGGTTTTCCAGCTTTTTATTTATCTATTTTTCCCCTTAAGAATCCCATTTCTAGGCTCTAAGCTCGGTTGCACTTTGAAGTCTGTTCACTGATTTACTGGCTTCTGTTCTGTGGACAGCAGCAACCCAAGTGTAGATGGGTTTCCATGTGCCTTGATGGGCTTCTCCAATGTCTGTTCATGTCTTCAGTGAAGGCTACTACCATGACTTCTTTCCTTTACTCAGCTGCTTATTTTAATGAAACTGCAGCATGATGTCCCCGAGACTCCTACCACTTTTTCAAACCTAGTGATGAGTACAAAAGCGAGCAGGGGAGGCCCAAGTGTCATCAGGTATGTCTCAGATCTTTAAGAAATTAAGGAGACAATAACTTGGATTGTTAGCGAATTTAGTGTCACAGCAACAGATGTCCTATCATATACGTTCAAAAGATCAATTTTGCAAAGTGTCTGAACTTCCTGCTGGTGAGGAGTATTTCAGCTTCTCAGCCCTGTGGCCTTGCAGACCTTCATGCTACCATCCTTTATCTTTCTAACTAACGAGCTGCTTTGGGTCACAGACTGCCATTTCTTTAATATTTGTCTGTAATAATTGTGCTGCCACCATCAATTAAATTCACCAGATATTTTTCTTCCTGATCTCCTGCAGCTTTAATCTGAAACTTTCCATTTTCCTGTCCATGGACACCATCACAGTCTGAACAGAGTCCAATTTTCCATTAATGGACACAGCAGGCTTTTAAAATAAATCAGACGAAGGGTGGAGTCTGCAGCTCCGGATGCACCGTGTGAAAGAGTCAGTCAGACCCAGCTCCCAGCGCTGCACCAGCTTCTTTCTGCTTAACTTTGCCTTTATTGAACCAAAAGCACAAAAAAAAAAAAAAACCCAACAGCAAAACA
>VFFE01006859.1:0-113180 GCA_008921705.1 Burhinus oedicnemus
CCCGCTGCCTGCCTGCCTGCTGCCGGGCCCATGGCGAGCACCTCGGCGGAGATCATCGCCTTCCTGCTGACCATCTCGGGCTGGGTGCTGGTGTCCTCCACGCTGCCCACCGACTACTGGAAGGTGTCCACCATCGACGGCACGGTCATCACCACCGCCACCTACTGGGCCAACCTCTGGAAGACCTGCGTGACCGACTCCACCGGCGTCTCCAACTGCAAGGACTTCCCATCCATGCTGGCGCTGGACGGTCAGGCTCCCGCCGACCCCCATCCCACTCCCCTACCCCCCCTTCCCCGGGCCGGTCTGCCGGAGTCGGGGGCTCCGGGGGTGTCCCCCCCCCCGGGCCGGCCGCGGCGGGGCTGGCGGGCAGCGGGGTGCGCCGAGCGGAGCCGGGGCGGGGAGGGGAGGTGGCGGGAACCCCGGCGGAGGTGGCTTCCACGCGGGTTCGTGGGCAGATGGCTTCGTGTCCCCTAGCAGGTGGCCGCGCGCTGCTTGTGCACGCCCGTGGAAGTGGGGAGTTTTTGCCTCAAAGCCGCCAATTGAGATTAAATTTTGGTGCCCGAGTGCTTGTTTTGGCCTTTCTCTCTGTCGCTACCTGCTTTCCCCCCACCCCCCCATCGGAAGACTCCGTGCGTGTGGATTTGACACGAGAAGAATGCTGGCAAATTTTTCTTGCCGATTTATTTTCTGCCTGTCGTGACATTCCTCTTTTTTATGGTTTTGCCAGCCGTGCAACGGTCGGTGGAGAAGAACAAGCCTTTGCGTCATTTTTGTTTTAATTAATGTTCCTTTGCTTTTTTTGCTAAGCGGTTATTAACTCGGATGTAATTGCTTCATTGATAAATGACAGGGCAGAGGTATGCAAAAGCGATGCATAGCTCGGCTTATTTTGAGGGCAGTGTTATTTTGAAGCGAAGCTGAGAGTTTTGCTGTAGTGCCTGACACCAAAGACTGAGTTGGTGCTGCGTTTCTTCCCTGGTTTAAGGGGAAACATTTTTGCCCTTTTAGGAAGCCCGACTGGGAAACTGGGTCATTGCAGGAAATCTTTACGACTAAACTTTTAGTTGATAAAACCGCAGTGACGGTGGCTGGTAGAAGCAGGGGAAGCATGGGTGGCATCACTTTATAACCTCAGGAGTGACTGTAAAGAAAGGGAGGAAAGGTTTTTAGAATGATGGCTCCTTTTCCAAGTTTTTATGGTCATAAACGAATAAACTATACAGGGTCCCAGTGGCTTTGATCCTCCCAAAAAACTCAGGTCTACTGTCCACGGTCTGACTAGACACTCCCTTTGCACTGGTGTCTTGAGAGTGGTTTTTGGTGTGAAAGGTTTGTTTAAAAGGAAAAGAAAGTCTGTTAATCAAATCACTAACAGATTAATATTATCATAACAGGAGCTAAAATTATCATGAAGCTAATTAATACCAATGTCAGAAAACCTTTAACCTCTGTATGTACAAACAGCTAAAAGAGGTCAAGCTACTAAAAAGAGGCAATGCTGGCAGCCCTTAAGCATCACCGTTGCAGGATGCTTCCCTCGGATGGAGAAGTACAGTTCCCCAGATCATCTTTTGACCCAATCCCATGGTGGCAGAGGGGTTTGCCGGTTCCTCCAAAGGGATGGGAGGGCTGGCTCAACTCTGTTGGCGTCAGTCATCCTATGGCTTAGTGCAGCAGCTGGGAATGTGGTTTCCAGGCTTGGTCAAGGAGCTGTGGTGTGTGTGCAGACGGGCACAGAGTGATCGCCTTTTGGATCCACCAAATCTATTGTGTAGCTGTTCTTTTAGTTCTGGGTTAATCTGTTTTCAGAGTAAGAAAAGCATAGTTACAAACAAAGTGTGCAGAACTGGGAACATTTAAAATTCCAAAAAGAAGAAGAAACTCAACAGCAAAGTCCTTACCATCCCTTCCTCCAAACTCAAGTCTGGGAAACCTTGTGCATTGGGTAACACGTTCCACTTGCCCAAGGAATGAGTTTCTGAGGCACCTGCTGCAGAGTGAAACAGCTGTCAGAGCACTAACTCATTTTGGACAGAAGTGAATCCGAAATGCCCATCTGGAAGTGCCTTATCCCATCCTCCTGGCCAGATTGTTTGTCAGCAGTGGAAGGTTCTTGACTTCAGTGTTTCTTAATAACATCTCTAAACGCTGTGGGGCCGGATCCTGGTACTCAGGCACAGTGTGAATGAAAGGTGGGCTAGAGAGAGAGTAACATAACCCCCGCAGCACACACCAGACAAGGTGGGATGGGGTGGAGGGGCAGCCACCATGGTCAGAGGTGCTTTCAGTAGCTAGCCTAGCCCAGACTCCCCTCCTCATGGTTATAGGCTCTGCTGGGAACCCATTACCTCCTGGCAGTGGGTGGGTACATCCCCTTTTCGCCCTAACCCTTCCTCAGTGCAGGAGGGCACTTCGGGGTTGCAGTGCATCACCACGTAGCTTAGAAGGATTTGTATGTCAACATGAGGCTGAATCTGCCTCAGCCCTCAAGTAGCCTCTCCCATCCTCTTCCAACTTCTGCGGCTAGGCTGGATCGCATTCCCTGTGACTGGGAACATGGGAACTTCCTCACTCCATCCTCAGGTGGAGGACTTGGAAGACAGAAGAAAGAACAGATCTGGCTTCCAGTTTTCCCCCAAGTGTTTGTGAGCAGGAACAATAACCCAGTTGAGATACATGTAAGGGATAACGTGTTGCTCTCCTTGAAATGGTAGGGCAGGACTGGGAAATTACTAAAACATCTGTTGTCGTCCCAGGGAAAGGTGGTTCCGCTCCAGTCCTTCCTCACATAACTGGAGAGGATTTGCCTCGCAGAACGGTTCCTCTTCTATGGAAATATATTTTTGTCAAATCAGAAACCTCTGAATTTTGCTGGACTTCTTGTCTGGAGAGACCGCTCAGGTCCACCAGCAGCTCAGAGGCAAAACAAGGGAGTAAGAAATTGGGATATTACCATGACAGTTGCCAGGGCACTCCTGTGGAATGCAGGAGAAGTTCGTCCTTCTTCAGAAGCGATGTCGTAGTTTGGGTCAGGAATGATCCGGTTCCCACCTACCCTTGTTTTGGTTTGCATCATGGAGTGGTCTTGGGCTGTGCCCCCCGTATTGCCGTAGGGTAGCACGGCAGCAGGGCTGCCCTGATGGCTTTCAGGCCATCACCGCACACGAGCGGCCATCAGAGAAAATCGCATGCGCTGCCCTTCCACCTACATGCATTCCTGTACAAGAAATGTTTGGCCAGCCCTCGTTAAGGGCTCAGCCCCACAGTCTCTATGCAAGCAAAACTATGCTTGCTGTCTGTGGGACTTAAAGTCATTCTGGGTTTACTTTTGTGCGCTACTGGTCATAGGTGGAAACTTAGTGATGAAACCACCTCCCCAAAAGAGAAGGTATCAGTTACCGTGTTTCCAGCGGTGGGTCTGATGACCTTTTGCAAGAACAGAGCTGAACAAAAATTTACTTACGAGCTAAAAGAGGGTATTAGAGCTTAGAAAAACATACAAAAGCAATGGGTGTGTACTTTTAGAAGGAATCTGTGCTGTATCTGTAGGGCAACCTCTTATACTTCACGTGATGCAGACTGCAAGATGCCACCGGAGGCATTTATTGTGAAAGTGACAGTCCCTAGTACTTTACATATATTTTTTTACTGAGTGTCATATGATATGAATATATGAATTCCTCCTAACTCTTTGTGAGCATGAGAAGCAAGCGTGAGAGCAGTGAGGCAAGAAGGATGAACATCTAACAAGATTAATTTGAATGCAAGACAAAACACATTTGTTTAAAAAAAAAAACCACCACCTTGAAATGAGTTTCTCTTGGAATGCTGCTAAACATGACTTTATGAGTAATGCATGTTTGTCTGCTTGTCTGTTTAAAACATATGGCTTTTCGTTGCTTGGGAGCTTCATTTGGGTGGTCAACATGTACGTGGCAAGCTTCCTACAGGAGCTGATGCAAATACAGACAATATTTGGAAAGTCTTTGGTCTTGAGTGCAGGAGTGTGAAGAAATAGGCAGCTCCCGCTTACGCCTCTCTGCATTATAAGCCTTGGTAAGCAGTGCAATGTTCTTGCTTTCTAGGAAGCAAAGAAAAAGTTTAATTACTCTTACAGCCAAATGCTATACATAAACGTAGAGTCCAAGCAATAGGAGGCTGGATTTGGTAAAAAGGTTGATTTCACCATTTCATGCTTCCTCATGCTGCAGTCAACCTAGTGGGACTAACAGAGTCTTCTGCTCATCCACATTACTAGTGTAGATTGTAGGTTTTTTTCATATATTTTGTTTTTAAAATGTGTGCCAGTTGGATGATTGCTGTGGTGAACTGAAACAAGTCCCACCGTGGCTGGCCTGCCCAATTCGGTGAAATATTTAGTGGGGAAGGTTATTCATTCAGCAGAACTGAGCAGTCCTCCAGCTCGTGCTGTTTATAATTGAAAATGATTTCTGAGTGAGTGAGTTAATTATTTCTTGCTGTCTCACTACCCTCTACCTATTATAAAACTGTGTATTGACCTTCAGGAATGGCTGAATTTCATCTGTGTGTTTCCTAGCATATGCTGGGTATTTTGGTTGGGGTGAATATTTACTGTTTCTCCTAGGAGGTTCAGACATAAATAAAAGTTTAGTGGACGTCTAGGTAAATATGTTCATGGTTCAGCACTTTAATGTGTCAATTAACTACTAACAGTGTCAATAAATTGGACCTGTCAAAAATAATAGCTTCCTTGCCAGTCTTCATCTCCTGCTTTACCTGTGTGCTACAAGAAATACATTACACACCACCGAAAGTAGTAAAAGTCAACTTTCCATGCCTATAGCAAAACTTAACAAAGCAAGACTGCTTTCGTCAAACGTGGGTTTTATAAACTATGAACCACCTTTTGAAATCTTCATAAAGCCCTTTTTCTACTGACGTCCCTTGGGTTTTGCCTGAGTGAAGAAACAGGGGATTTGACTCAAAAGCAGAGGTGTACCTATCACCCGAGTTTGAATTGAACTGGTTTGAAAGTATGGCTTTATGTCACCTTTGAGGAAATTCTATTCTGCCCAGTTGGGTGAGAAAGGTGGTCATCTCACCTGATTTTAGGCAACTGCAATCTGCCTCTTCACTGTGAGTCACCCTAGGCTCTCCGCTTCATTTATCATGAATGGAGAAAAGGAGGTTTCTCCAGAGGGCGGCTCATCCTTCTGCCGTAGGAGTCTGCCTTGTAGTTCAGACTTATCATACCTAATTATAACAATAGGCACTTCGACAGGCACAAATTACTTCCTCTCTTATATTCCAACATGAGAGGTGTACGACAGTTACAGTGTTTTCATTGACTATTGTATTTCTTTAGCAGATGGGCTACAGAAGCACGCTGCAAATGAAAGAAGTCTACGTGCATGCCGAGAGATGTAGATAAATGGCAGTAGGTTGCGTTCACAGACGTGCAGCACAGCACCTAAATTCAGCAGGACTGATAAAATGGGGTGTTAAATGGTACAAATTGCTTCTTGTGTGCTGCTTGTTCCTCAAAGCTGTGAATCAATGGGTTTTTTAAAAAATATCACAAAAACACAGAGCGGTCATCCTGGAGCTGATATGCCTCCAGCAGCGGCCAAAGTGGGTGGCAGTAAGGAGAGCAGAAGGCGGCCAACCATCAGTGATAGCCATCTGCAGCTCAAGGGCCTGCCAGCCAGACACAGATTTCTCTTTAATTAATGTATCTAGTCTCTTTTTGAATCTCTGTAAACCATTAGCATCCACATATCCCGTGGAAAGGAGTTCCACAACTTCGTGAAACAAGCGCACTTTTTGCTTTGAATCTACTGCCTTCTGTTTTCATTAGATGTCCTCTAGTTCCTGTTTTAAGGTATTAATTTCCTATATATTAAAGAGTTTTATGCAGGGTTTTTTTTTTTTGTTTCATTTATTTGTTATTATGTAAAATTGGGTACAATAGGCAATGAAAACATGGTTTAGCTCTCAACATTTCCACCTATTGGAGATCAAAGCGAAAAGAATGAATACCCTAACGGTGGCAGTACGTTTTCATTTAGAAGGAGATGTAACAACAGGTTATGAAGAAAAACATCTTGCGATGGTTATTCAGCTGTGTAAGACTGCAGTGTTCCACCCTGTAAACAGTGATAGGAGATTATCACAGGCTTTCAATTACAAGATATTCTCGGAAGGGAGAAGAGCCCAAGCAACCTGTTGTCCTGCTGAAAGGTCCTGCCCCTGGGAGGTCCCGCTCAGAGCAGCCTGAGCCAGCACAGCAGAATTGTATGTGCCTAAAGCCAGACACATGTGTCCAGGCTTAAGTATGGCAGTGATTTGTTTTACCTCAAAGGGCTGCTGCTGTCCCTGAAGCTGAGCACGTTTGACGTCCTTGCAGAACGAGGGCCTTCTTGGCCACATCCAAACCAAATCGGTGGCACGTCCAGGCAGGCCCAGGGCTCCAGCCAGGGTCAGTGCTGCCGGTCTGCTGCTGGTCGTATTGCATCCGCGACACACACGTGCAGCAAGACTGACATGTCATACTCGCTTTGTGTGCACAGCGTGGCTCTGCAACCCGTGACAGCCGCTGCGCAGACCATGTGGTGCTGCTCTTCAAAACCTCATGGGTTCAACCTCTTGCAGATAATGTACCCGATGCCACGGCATTGTTTTTTGCAGCCCTGAATACCATAGTATGTTTCTTATGAGCTGGGCTCAGGTGACGATGCCCTGTGAAGGGCATACATCACCTAGGAGAGTACACGCAATGGTAAGGTGACATTACTCCAGCCAAGGTCTGACTGGGTTTGCAGTGGTGAATGCCTAATGCTGCGCAGGGGGAGAGGAGCTACAGCGAAACCCGTTTTGGTCCCAGTTCTCACGTTAGCCTTACTCTTTCTCGACGCAGGTTACATCCAAGCCTGCAGAGGACTGATGATCTCTGCCGTCTGCCTGGGCTTCTTCGGTGCCATTTTTGGACTGGTTGGGATGAAGTGCACAAAAGTCGGAGGCTCCGATCAGACTAAAGCAAAAATAGCTTGTTTAGCTGGACTGATTTTCATACTCTCTGGTAAATATATCTTATTTGTCTAAGTTTGGGTATTTGAAGTCATACAAGAGCTGCTTCTTTTCTGCAGAAATCCGCGCACAATTCTCCGTGACTTCATTGGCTTCAGGGTCAGGCCCAAAGCTCTTCTGCTGGCTCCACTGAATGGTTTGTCTTATGCTTTTCAGGGTTGTGCTCTATGACTAGTTGTTCCCTGTATGCAAACAGGATTACGTCTGAGTTCTTTGATCCTTCTTTTGTTGCACAAAAGTAAGTACTTTCCTATACCCATAAATCTTTCAAAGAAGTAGACCTTAAGTTTCATGCTGCACACCAGAACCCATTTAAACACAGAGCAGGTGCTTCTCCTGCTGGGCAGAGAAGGAGAGTGGGCTGCAGTCTTATTTAATTGTGATTTCCATCTGGAGTAACCGTGTGCTGAAATTTAACAAACGAACACACCTTCCCGTACAGCGATGGC
Source organism: Burhinus oedicnemus (assembly GCA_008921705.1). Classification (NCBI taxonomy): domain Eukaryota; kingdom Metazoa; phylum Chordata; class Aves; order Charadriiformes; family Burhinidae; genus Burhinus; species Burhinus oedicnemus. The sequence goes on from VFFE01006859.1 coordinate 7,521, forward strand.
TCTGTAATCTTTGTGCCCAGGGTTCTGCCCTGCTTGCTGCAGAGCAAATGGGGTTAATCGGGAGTGAAGCTTGCGTTTATGTCAGAGATGCAGCAAAAGGATTGCACAAGTCAGAGGCGCTCATTAGGCACATCATTTGATAGGAAAGGAAGAAAATTATTTCCTTAAGCTTTTGATAGAAGGTGGTTTCCTTAAAGACGTAGAGCACTGCGCGATCTTGGCTCCTCTTGAAGAGAGGTATCTGCAGGCTCTGTGGACTTTTTGCTGGCCGATTTTCAAATCCAGATGACTGACATTTGGCTCATAAACCTTATTGTAACCCATGATCTTAGAAGCACTAACATAAATGCTTTGACTATAATTGTAATTAAATTTAAGGGACCGTGTTTTTATAGAATTGCAGGATCCACACCAGAAATAATGAGCATCCCTAAAGACTCCTTTTAAAGCTGTGCAGGTTCTCAGGACCTACAAAGGCAGCAATTCATGAACCGGTGCTTGGATTTTGGATTCACATCCTAACTACCAAGTTTGAAAACATTGGCTGTAAATTATAGCATCATCGACTTTCCTATTTTGACTTCTTATGTAATGTAAAGTTATCTTTACAGACAAGGATTTCAAAATTTTCTTTGTGGTGATTCCAGGATATGTCAAGCATTGGGTGTACGTTTCCCTGAGACCCAAGTAAGGGCTCAGTAAGGAACCCTGAGCCTTTCTGTTTCTCCTTGACAGAAAGAAAATAATCTGAGTAAATAACATTAACTAGATCCACATTTGTGGCAGAGCTGACACTGCTTCGTATTAGTTTCTGCTGTAGTTTCTGCTTGTTTGATACGGTGAGGACAGGATCGAAAGGCCTCCAAAAGAAACAAGGATGTGAGGTACTGTGAAGAAAATGGAGCCTGGCTATATAGCCAGAAGTTAATTATTCATCAGGCTTACTGTTCCTAGTGAAAAATACCATGGTTGTTGCCAGAAGTCCCTTTCCTACACTATTCTTAAGCTCTTCTGCTGCAAAAGAGCAGGCAGACCTCACAGTGGAGTTTTGCTGCAAGGGAATGAGAAATCCAGTTTAAATATCAAAATAAAGGTAGTAAAACATCTCTGCAGAAATTACCTTTTTTCTGAACAACCAGCATAGCTCAGCTGTGGGCACACATAATCACGACTGCAAAGATAAAGGCAGAGAAGAAAGCCAGAAGTTGTAATTTGAGTTGCGCACGGTGTATGTAGCTCGTGCAATGACCTTGCGTCAGATTAAGCCGATGGTGCCGTTCGACTCCTTTCTCTCTCAACCAATGTAAAATATGTTGGATTAATGTATTTCGTTGCTGTCTGTGAACTCTTACTTTGATATGCATTGCAGAAGTATTTAATATGCTTTGCTGGTATATTGTGGAAATTTGGCATTGCCACTTCACTGAGACAGGCTGCTGCTTTGGGTTTCAACCTTTCGCCTTTTACTGCCCGTATCTCTCCTGAAGTTACTCTGGTGGTGTCAAAAACAGTCTTGAGATACTGTTAGTGGAAAACAAACGACACAGGATGTTTAGCATCATCTCAGCCATCCGAATTTACCTCCAGGCTTCTGCATTTGGAAGGGGAACCCTGACTATGTATAGGTGCAGGAGGAATCAGAGACCTGCCTAAAGCTATTGCCCAAGAGACTTCTGGTTTGAATTATGTCCCCGACTGAGGAATCACAGGCACCACAGGGATGCCTAAAACCCGGCTTACTTAGAAAGAAATCTTAGGCTGGAATTTATGTCCCAATGCAATAGTTTGCATTGCCAGTTTAAAACAGCTCTAAAGGAATTGCTTGACCCTACATAATAACACATGCAGAGTCTTGGGGCCAGCACAGGACACCTTGGTGCTTGCAGCCAAATGTGTTTCATTTTTCTTCAGATACCTCTAATAGGGGAAAATCTGTGCTTCTGTTTTGCTGTCTTGCTAATGTTGCTCCTACAGCTTCTCTTAGGGAACTGTTTTGCCACTTTACTACTTTTCATTAAAAAAACCCACAAAACTCTTACAGTCTATCCATTTTGTCCTTTGCCACAGTTTGAACTCCGTAATCATGATCATTCTTACTGATGAATGGGGTTAGTTTATCCAAATTATCTGACTAACTTCCCGTTCTCTTTTATTGAGAATTGTTTCACTTCAGCTTTCTTGTCTCTGAATGGCTTGTGCACAGTTCACACAGGCATTCTTTCCACTGTCCCGCTGTGACATTTGAATCTATTTTTCATTTTCCAAGAATTATAAGAATTAGACATTCAAAATGAGTATTTCCAAATGGGTATTTCCTTTGGGTAGTTGTGTGGATTCATTGAGTAGATAGGGATGTCCTTCATGTATGCCGACATCCAGTTGGCTAATGAAGCTTCCACTAGTTTGCTTGGGAGTTTGCTTCATGGTCCTAATGTATGTAACAACTAGAATATTTTTCTTCTGTACGGATACTATACTTTTTTTCATTTCACTGAATTCTGCCTCCCTGGATTACAGTAAAAAAATCTGCTCTTAGCCTGCTTGGTCACTGGCTTTCAGTTCACTGCAGTTGAATTCTCTTAGTCTTCAGCAGTCACCACCTCTAGCCTCGTCCTCAGTGTCCCGCTCCTCCCTCGAGCTGCCAGCGATCTCTAAGTGATCCTTCAGCAGATTGATTTCACTGACTGGAGACAGTGGAGATGCAGCCACGGGCTTCGGAGAGTGGCTGCTTTGGTTCTTGCAACCAAGAGTTGTAAGAGCAGAGAGAGTGTTTCCTGCAAATTTTAATGGTAAAGAGGGAAGGGGAAAAGAGCAAGTGCAGAAATTTCTTCTAAAAAAGCCTTTCTTGGTTTTTTTTTTCTTTTTTCTGGATGTACCAATGTACATAAAGGTGTTTTCATATGGTAAGGTTTTTTTACGTACTGGATTTTGATGGGAAGTTAGGGTTGGTTTCTTAAATGCTGAAAAGATGGATTGGGTAAAAACCAGGGAGCCATATACAGAATGATATGCAATTGAAAATTTGAAGTTTTCCTCATAAACACCAGTGTAAATCAAAAAGTCTTTTATCTGTTTAAAGATGTGGAGGAGAGACCAATTAGACCAGCTCTGCAACTCATTAACCTAGCAGTGTGGCAGTGACTCGAGAAGGGTCCATATATACAATCTATTTATACATGTTAGAGTAACAGATGTGGCTTAAAAAGTACAACCAATCCCAAGAACAAAGGCTGGACCCCAAATCTTCTTTCCCAACTAGAAGGCAACAGTCAGGTAACCCTTTTCTACCCATTTAAAACCAATGTAATCTTAATTTCTTTTCTGTACAGCTGAAGAGCTTCAGGAGGGGAGATGGCAATTGGTCTCCTTCTCGCTCTCACGTGAGCCTCTGGGCCACCGTTTAATGTTGTTAGATGGAAATGTGGAAACGACCTTGTGTTTCCCACTTTCTAGGCAAATGGTCTTGGCGAGTAAGTTGTTCCAGCAACAGCCTGCCTGAGTCTTGGTCCAGCTGTGTTCTCCAGCACCGTGGTGGTCTGCCCTGACTTTTGTGGGGAGCCTAACCCTGGTCCACGTACCTTAGGTGTGCTCTGGCAGTATCTGCGGGGACGGAAGTATCCCCAGGATGGGGCTTACCTCATATCACAGTTAGTCACTTTCACCTGTCTTTACAGCTCATTAAAAGAGGTGCCTAGAGGGTGTTTTAGAAGTGTACTTTGTATTTCTTGCGTGTTGACTCTAACGGGATCTGAGGTGATGAGCTCTGATGTAGGTATCTGCTTCTAATCAGAGAACCCCCAGTCCTTGAACAGACAGAAATCTGCTCAAGTCATGTGAAAACCATAGCACGTGTTTGGAAACGTGAGCATAGTTAGAATTAAAGCTTCACGGGTTTGGCAGATTTTGAAGTCAACCGGGACTGGGCGCAGAGTTTTCCAGGGTGAAAGGCAGCTGAGCTATGGTTTCCAGCAGTTTAATTTGGGGGTTGGGTGCCTAAGTCCCACACTGGCTATGGAGAACGTTTGGGGGAATCTGATCCTTTTTTCGCAAGGGATGATAAATAAAAACTCTGCTTAAATGATGTGAACAGAAAATGAAAAAGAAGCCTAGAAGTTAGAGCACTAGCAAAGCCATAAACAATCAGGTGCAAGCCCTCACAAAGTGTCCCACCTCTGAGCTCCAATGTCTCTATCTCCTTTTGGCAGTAAGTCCCTGAGTCAGAAGTGACTTGAACCTGGGTGTCCGTAGCATCTAGCACTGGTATCCTAAGTGTGGCTTTTTCTCCCTGTGTGACTTTTTTTTTTTAAGTCTGTGCTTTACCTCTGGTTAGAATCTCAAGAAAACATGGAAAAGTGATTTTTTTGTTCTCCAGCCAGCGTTCACCCTCTTGTGACCTATTGTAGAAGTTGCTATATCATTTTCTGGATGGCTGGGCTCACAGGCAATTTTTAGGTGTTTTGGCAGTGTCACCTTTGTAAAGACCGAAATTTTGTAGAACAGCTTACAGGCGTTTTCAGCTATGTATTTCAGCTAATGTGAGAAGGCAGTGATCAGAACTAGCTGAAAAGCATGCCACTGCCCAGGCAGGCTGTCACGCAGAGCCTTTCACTCAGCTGCTCACCAGAGCTTACAATAAATAACCAAACTTACTGACAAAGGCTTGAACAGTACGACCACCTGCCCGGTAACTGCAGCTGGATGGGGGACAGGGGCCTGTGTTTTCAGCGTAGGATCCTAGTAGTCAGGAGGAGATAAAGGTTTCCTCAAGGAGGAACTGGAGCAGAGAAGAAGGAGCAGAAGACACAGTGAGGAATATGAGACTCGAGACTGTTGGGCCTGCGGTCTAATGCAGGTCATCCTGAAAATGTTGTAAAGAGCGGCACCTCAGGCAAAGGGCTGGGGAATGGAGCAGACAAGCGGCAGCCATGGCTTGCCGCTCGTCTTGGAGCTCCAGAGCTCAGGTTATGGGTGCTGAGCTCAAGCAGGGGGGAGAAAAATAACATCTTCCCCATGCCCTTCTTTTCCTTTATTTCCTACTGTTGCTTTAGAAACCTGGACTTCCCTTGTGTGATAATGCTTCTAAAGCACCACCATCTCCTCTTGGTGGCAAACTGAGCAGTTCCTGGCTGCAAACAAACAGTGGCTGCCCCGGCTGGCAGAGAGGACCATGGCTGGTGACCTGGAGGTGTGACCTTGATGGGGAGCAGTGTCTTCTAGCCACAGGGACTAGAGAAGCAGAAGGTTGCAGGCACGTGCACGTGTGCATGTGTACACACATGCACATCTGCATATCACAATCACAGAATCACCAGGGTTGGAAGGGACCTCTGGAGATCATCGAGTCCAACCCCCTGCCAGAGCAGGGTCACCTACAGCAGGTTGCACAGGACAGTGTCCAGGGGGTTTTGAATGTCTTCAGAGTCGGAGATTCCACCACCTCTCTGGGCAGCCTGTTCCAGTGCTCTGCCACCCTCAAAGTCAAAAGTTCCTCCTCATGTTTAGATGGAACTTCCTATGGTCAAGTTTCTGCCCATTACCTCTTGTCCTATCACTGGGCACCACTGCAAAAAGACCGGTGCCGTCCTCCCGTCACTCTCCCTTTAAGTATTTATAGGCACTGATGAGATGCCCTCTGAGCCTTCTCTTCTCCAGACTAAACAGACCCAAGTCCCTCAGCCTTTCCTCATAAGATGCTCCAGTCCCCAATCATCTTCGTGCATGTATGCGCATATCTTTATATGCATATGTCAGATACATGTGTATATGCATATATTGCACGTGTATGTGTGTATATATATGGCATATGCATATGATATGTGTGTACAAACCCCTCATCTTTTAAGCAGGCTGGAGCGTGGGCAGGGAGGGAGAGAGATCCGGAGAGCTAGAGCGGAGGGTAAAGGCGAGTTGTTGGTAGCAGCTTGAGTCGCTGGCTGAGTGAAAGCCCCAGTCGAGCTTGGGAGCCAGCAGGAGCAAACCTGGAATGGTCCCAGGGGACAGGACCTGTAAACGGGCCAAAGAATCGTGTAAATTCCACCCCCCACACACCCCCCAGCCAAGCAGTCCGGGAAAGTGGAAAAAGCCAGGCACCCCGGCTGGCTGCGTAGGGAGATAAGCATTGCCCATGTGTCCCACAGGGACAGAGTTTGCCTCCTTGAGTAAGAGGGAAAAACCAAAAAGAACATGGGTGAATGGCAGAGCTGCTGATTTTGTGATGAATAATGTGTATGTCAATGGAAAGTTATTCAGGAAAAAAAATAAATTAGTCCTTTTATTTTGAAAACACCTGTTAAATCCATGCTCTCTTTTGTTAAACCCATTTATTAACTTCCTGTAGGTATGAATTAGGAGCAGCTTTGTTCATTGGATGGGCTGGAGCTTCACTCTGCATAATTGGCGGCAGTATATTCTGCTTCTCAATAGCAGAACACAGTAATTCTCCAAGGTAAAACACAAGTTGTACTTACTGAAAGAAATCAATCCTAGCGCATTTGTGCCTGCTACAAATGTATGCAGTTTGATTACTTTTCCGAAACACTTTGTAGCGAGGTTCAGAAAAGGATGGTGTGGATGACAGAAAATAATGAGATTTAAGGATAACGCCCTGTCCATCATTAATGTAATTGAGAAAAGCTATTGACTCAGATCAAATACTTGTGTTATATATACTTGATACATTTACGACAGCTGGAAAAAAAATGCATTCACTGACGTAGGAAAAGTGGTCAGGTCACCTTACAAGTTTCTTTAATCCCAAATCATCAGATCAAAAGTGAGAGAGGTGAAGGATGGCGGTGGTGGCAGTGGGACCTCCAGGAGCGGAAGAGGGGTGATAAGGAAGCTGGAGGGAGTAAATGTTCACCTAGGATCGATTTCATGATTGGGCCCTAATTTACTTAGCTGTGAACAAGAGATAAGTGTTTATAGAAAAGTGAGTTGCAAAGAGATGCTGGAGGGGGAATGTCAAAGCAGAATGAGACCACAGAGGCAAGGAAGGTGTCCCCCCTGCCCCCTCCCCTGAAATTTATAGATACATTCCTATACATTTCTTCTAGTTTTATATTACTAGAATGCTTGGATGCAGAGAAGTTACCTGTCTGTGGGACGAGCTGTAAATGGTCGATTCTCTTTTCTTTTCAGGAGGGGTTATGCGTACAACGGAGCCACATCTGTGATGTCTTCTCGTACAAAGGTCCACAACAGTGTCCCAGACAAAACCCCACCAAAGCACTTTGACAAGAACGCTTATGTTTAATTGTACTGTTGGAAGATTCAGAGTGTTTTAAAAATGAGTTTGTATGTTTCATTCAGAGTGATTTCCCCCCCAACCCGAATGTAATTACCACTAAGACAATGACTTTTTAAAACATTAACTTGCAGCTTTTTACGTATTGATGTAAATTTTATTATATAATATTTTAAGATTGATGTTGGTATTGTAAAGTTTATACCTGGAAATCATGAGCTGATGTTGCTTTCTTGAAAAAAATAAATGGGGTATTTACCAACTCAGTATTTCAGCTGGTTATGGGAATGGCATCACACGCATCATACCGACTGCAGTGCGTCATTGCAACTGTTTCTGAAATGGGTTCGGGACTGGACGAACCAGCCGTACTCTGCGCAGGTTATTATGTGAAATAGCTCAGCACTGATTAGCAGTGACATTGGAATTGCAGAGCCCATTGTAACTGCAGGGCCAGACGATGACAGTCAGTGGGAATCAGCAGGCTCTTACCTCCTTATCACATTGCCGGGGTGGACGAACGTGCAACTTGGTCAATTTGGTGCCATAGGAATAAGAAGAGACTGGGTGAATCACAGAATCACAGGGGCTGGAAGGGACCTTCGGAGATCATCTAGTCCAACCCCTCTGCCAAAGAGGGTTCATCTACAACGGGTTGCACAGGATCACATCCAGGTGGGTTTTGAATCTCTCCAGAGAAGGAGACTCCACCACCTCTCTGGGCAGCCTGTTCCATTGCTCTGCCACCCTCAAAGGAAAGAAGTTCCTCCTCATGTTCAGATGGAACTCCCTGTGTTCCAGTTTCTGCCTGTTACCCCTTGTCCTGTCACTGGGCACCACTGAGAAGAGTCTGGCCCCATCCTCTTGACACCTGCCCTTTAGATATTTATAAGCATTGATGAGGTCCCCTCTCAGTCTGCTCTTCTCCAGGCTAAACAGACCCAGGTCTCCCAGCCTTTCCTCATAAGAGAGATGCTCCAGTCCCCTGATCATCTTCATAGCCTTCCACTGCACTCTCTCTAGTAGTTCCTTGTCTTTCTTGAACTGGAGGGCCCAGAACTGGACACAGTACTCCAGATGTGGCCTCACCAGGGCAGGGGAGGAGGATGACCTCCCTTGACTTGCTGGCCATGCTCTTTTTAATGCACCCCAGGATACCATTGGCCCTCTTGGCCACAAGGGCACATTGCTGGCTCATCATCAACTTGTTGTCCACCAGGACTCCCAGGTCCCTCTCTGCAGAGCTGCTTTCCAGCAGGTCAGCCCCTAACCTGTACTGGTGCATGGGGTTATTCCTCCCCAGGTGCAGGACCTTACACTTGCCCTCGTTGAACTTCATGAGGTTTCTCTCTGCCCAACTCTCCAGCCTGTCCAGGTCTTGCTGAATGGCGGCACAGCCTTCTGGTGTGTCAGCCCCGCCTCTCAGTTTTGTGTCATCAGCAAACCTGCTGAGGGTACACGCTGTGAAGTGAAAATAAGTATGGGATTTGGGGAGGCAGGAGCAGGTACTGAGAAGAGTCAGGGCCAGTTGTTAGGAAAACAGTCACTAGAAAGGGGCCTAAGAAGAATGCATGCATGAGAAGAAGAATGCACGCATGATTGTGAGCACTCGTGTGTATGGCAGGGACAGCAAAGCTCAAGCTTGGGGAGTTTTGTGGTGGGCAAGACAAGGCTTGGAGACAGTTCCTACATTCTGCATTAGCTTTGTGTCACTGGTCTCCTGCCCTGCCTCAGCACTCAGCCCTGGGGGTGACAAGTCACCTCCAGGGGATTGTTTTCGTTCCCTCTTGCAGGGCAGGGTGCCGGGACACTTCTGGCTCCAGAATGACTCCAAGCCATTGGGTTTCGGAAGGGAAGGAAAATCCCCAGGCAATCCCAGCTGGCCTGCTCTGCCGATGACGTTCCTGAAGGGCTGACTAAATAAAAGCAGGCAACGCTTAACAGCACTATTTTAGATAAACCTGAATTAGTTACAACAGTTCAAAAATTCAGCTAGTATTGTTTTGTTTTTTTAGGCTTGTCCACCAAAATCTGACGGCTTTTCAGGGAATATTTGTACAATGATTCAATAAATGAGATTAGAGATTATGAATATCCACAAAGCGCTTTCTAGACTGAGACCCTAAAATCAGACACAAACTCAGGTCTGTCTTGAGGTTTGAACTGATGGACGCTTGGAGTTTCAATACATTGGTTATTTTGGGACAAAGATGTAAATATAAAAACTGAATAGTCCTATTTATTAATAGGCACAGTATGATAGAAAAAGTTCTGTATCTGATACCATCTAAAATACAACTACAAAGCCATTCAAGGTTCTTTTTATTTCACCTTACTTTTGTATTTCATTTAAGTCAAAGCACTGTCATGTTTTAAGAAGGCAGCCAATATGGACAAAACAGAAATATGAAAGTACTTGCGCAACAGCAGGTCAGTACTTTCCTCACCTTAGCCTGATGTTTGAATTTCTTTTCCAATTTTTGTGCTTTTATGTTAACTAAGACTCTAATAAAGAAACCCCAAATGTTCCAAATTAGGAGGCATTTTATAATAACTAGTTTCATAGCTGAGGCCTTTGTTTCTTTTCATTTGGTGTTTATTGTAAACCATGTTAGAAACATAACATTTTAATACATGGAAGTATTTTCTTTAAAATGTTCACAATTTTATATAAAGTTTATGATAAAATACAAGAAAATGTGCATTTAAAAATTTTATAAAGTAATACTCTGGAGTAAATTCTGTTCATTGGTTAACAGGCTTTCTTGCAAGACCAGTTTCAATCTTTAGTGTAAACATTAGAGGCAAAATCTTCACCTCAGTGAAATCAAAGAGACTTTCAACATTTGAGTTCATGAGAAAAAAGAATTAACTCTCAATTTTCAAATAGACATGGCCACTAATGTGTATATGAATATTCTTGTTTCAAATTCAGGACTGAAAGACACGAAAGCTCTGTAAACACTATTCCTTGTTATTACATGACCCGTGTGAGAAAGGAATAGGGAACACTTGATGTGTCAACTACATTTTCAACCCCAACAGAAGCCGGTAGCAGCGATTCCCATCAGGAATGCAACAACTATATATCTGAAGAATCACTCCAGTCTGTTACAGTGACTAAGCTGCTTTTTAACGTGCTTGTATTATCAGCTTCATGAAGGCCTGTTAAAATAACAAAAAAATATTAACAATTATTAATAATATTTTTGGGGTATTTTTACTTTGTATTTATCTATGAGATAAAATTACATGCTGTGTGAGCCAACACCTGTGGACTTCAGGAAGTCCAGAATTTCAACCAGGGAGGAAATTACAAGTGTTGATAATACGCAGGCCGTTTCTGTCACAGAATACAATGCAGAGTACAAGCAGTCAGTGTTGACATTACTTTCCCTTTAAAAATAACCTGAAGTATCTTTATATAACTGGCACAGCTTTAACCTCTAAGTACATTGAAACGTTAGGGCTAGAAATTACTGTATAAGTTCTATGTAACATTGAAGCTATTACTTTACCAGTAGCTCAAATATTTATCTCAGCCTGGTAGGTCACTTAGATATCTTGAACAAACCTGAAATTTTACTATTATTCTCAAGACAAAGTAGGAGAGTTTCCCTCCTCCCTTAAATGTGGGAAGGGATTAAAAAAAATCCTGGGTGATTAACTTTTAAGATGAGGTTGAAGCGTGATAGTACTATATTTTTTAAAATTTAAGTTTCTTGGCATCTCTGTGTATTTATGTGTGTGTGTCGTTTACGTGTAAGTATGTATCATAAGTATCATATATGGTATTTATATGACATAAAACCAAGCACACAGTTTTTCTTACTTGTTGTTTTCTTACAAAATACTATGTATGGAATTACAATGTGTAATACACTATACTTAAGTTCTCCTCTAGATGTGTCAGTCGCTTAAGGCTTATAATGTAGAAGTATGAATACGTTACCTTCCTCCTTTGGTACACTTCTCTTCGGCAGACCCCATGCATGTACCACAGATGCAGCATTTGACTCATTTTTCGGAACTGTCAATGCCTTCTGACCTCTATCATCTTTCATCAATAAAAAGTCTTCTACTGATGATATATCCCAATCATCTTCATCAACTTCTGTGAACTAATAGGGAGAAGAAAAAACATGCATTTTTCCTCTGTCTGTTCCAGTTGTGCTGAGTTCTTCCATAAACACAACAATGTGAAACTGCTAAAGAAAAATGCATTGGCACATGGCCTGTATGACATCTATCACCACTGTTTTAAAATCCAAATAATTCAATTACCTAAATTATATTAATTCCCTATTATAGTTCCTAAGCTAAAAGTGGTGGGTTTTGTTTTTAAGTCACGAACTGCAAAATTTCAACGTCCTGCCAGTTTCATACCTGGCAGAAACCTATGTTTTCAGGTATTACATGACTAACTTAGAAAAGGATCGTCTTTTATGGGATGTTAGCTATTCCAATGAGATGGAAAGTCCTTTAGGCATTAGAATGTGTATTACTTACATGAAAATAAAGACATGACATGTTAGCAGTTTAGTTAGCTATATAAGCATTCTGTATTCACACTAGAAAAATTTAATATTGCAATAAAGGCCTTCTCAATTTAAAACTAATTTTTTTAAAGAGAAAATTAAATAATGAAAGCTAATAAAATCATATGGTGCTCAAAGTTAAAATATGTATTCCTCTTAAGACTCACTGTCGGTATGTACAAGTTTATTTTTAATTAAGTTGTGGATTTGCATAATGATTTCCCAAAATGAGAGTCAAGTCAAACAGATGAACCTGAAGGCAGCGAGTCCATGGTCTTTCTTATCTTATCTGCCTGAGGACTAAATACCTTCCTTCAGCTTTTTAAAGGAGAGCTACAACATTTCCCTATTTGTCAATCAGATGTGGTTCAATGGAATCGAGCCACTCTCAGAGAGCTTAACTGTGGAAAGTGAAAGATGGTTTCTCACAAAGTGAAAACCTTATTTCACAGGAGTTTCTCTTAGAGTAAGATATAGAATGTCCTTCTATTGCACAGAGGAAAGATTCAGATGCTATTAGAAAACAATGTAAGGTATGTACATACTAGAGAAAAATCAACAAATATGAACGTGTCATGTGTCTCGAAAGGGAAGAGACTGCAGTAATGCTCTATCTTGCAACATAATACAATTTTAACATTGCAAACTGTTTTTCAAAAACTGACAGATCTGCTCAGTGTGGTATATTATTAACATACCAGGATTCAACATTTTGCTGTTTTAAATTATCTGCATTTGGAGGGCGTGGTAATGGGAAAGTCAGTCACATATATTGAGAAATGCTGGAGGAGGAGTTTCCTCAAACAGTCACAAAGTCCCAACTGATTTTTAAAGTACAAAATATAGAGAAAAAATATCAACTTCAAACAGAATTCAGTTTTGATCAAGTGTAAATACACAGCACCAACCAAAACTGCTATGCAGTTTTATTAACTCAAAGACTTACTCCAAAGAAATACCATAATCCATACAATGTCTGGTACTGGTGAACTCAGGTAATACAGCTTCAGGTAAGCATAAAATTAATTTTCTCTAAAATGTTTCTTAAGTAACTTCCGTAAAACATGACCTTTATAAAACATATGACAATGGGATGCCTTATGAAGGTTTTATGGTATTGTCGGTTTTCAGAACGATCATAGCAGCTTTAAGTATTTAAGCTATTTGTATTTAAGCTAATAAAAAAATTTGGATTTTCAGAGAAACCATCATTCCAATGGCATTTTGTACTTATGTCTTTGGGCATCTTTGAAAATCCCAACTAAAATTTAAAGAATTAACTTGAACTATATGCCTACATTTAAACATACAAATATGGACATGAATATATGCACATTCATACGTAATTAGCAAAGAATACAAGATGGTGTGTTGTTCTATAAAGATTCCAGAAACAGAGTAGCAACACCTGCCCTGGGTTCATAAACTCATTTCAAACTCATCATGTCCATACAGCCACATGCCACTGTGTTAATACATCAGGGACATGATGTATTCTAAATGAATTATAGCAAAAATATTTTTCATGGAATCATGGAATGGTTTGGGTTGGAAGGGACCTTTAGAGATCATCTAGTCCAACCCCTCTGCCGTGGGCAGGGACATCTTTCACTAGACCAGGTTGCTCAAAGGCTCATCCAACCTGGCCTTGAACACTTCCAGGGATGGGGCATCCACAGCTTCTCTGGGCAACCTGTTCCAGCGTCTCACTGCTCTCGTCATAAAAAGTTTCCTCCTTACATCGAATCTAAACCTACTCTCAGTTTCAAACCATTGTCCCTTGTCCTATCACTACAGGCCTTGGTAAAAAGTCTTTCTCTGTCTTACTTCTAAGCCCCCTTTATATTTTGAAAGGTGCAATAAAGTCTCCCCAGAGCCTTCTCGCCTTCAGGCTGAACAACCCCAACTCTCTCAGCCTTTCCTCATAGGAGAGATGTTCCAGCCCTCTGACCATTTTTATGGCTCTCCTCTGGACCTGATCTAACAGGTCCATGTCTTTCTTGTACTGGGGACTCCAGAACTGCATGCAGTACTCCAGGTGGGGTCTCATGAGAGCAGAGTAGAGGGGCAGAATGACCTCCCTCGACCTGCTGGCCACGCTTCTTTTTATGCAACCCAGGATATGCTTGTCCTTCTGGGCTGCAAGCACACATTGCCAGTTTATGTCCAATTTTTCATCCACCAGTACTGATATTGGGGATTACCCCAACCCAGGTGCAGGACCTTGCACTTTGTGTTGTTGAACTTCATGAGGTTCACCTGGGCCCACTCCTCAAGACTGTCAAGGTCCCTCTGGATGGTGTGCCTTCCCTCAAGTGCGTCAACTGCACCACTCAGCTTGGCATCATCTGCAAACTTGCACTTGATACCACTATGTCATTAGTAAAGATACTGAACAGTACTGGTCCCAATACAAACCCCTGAGGGACATCACTCATTCCTGGTTTCCACTCGGACATTGAGCCATTGAGTGTAACTCCTTGGACATGGCCATCCAGCCAGCTCCTTATCCATCTAACAGTCCCTCCCTCAAACCCATATGTCTCCAATTTAGAGGTAAGAATGTTGTGGGAGACAGTATCACATGCCTTACAAAGTCCATGTAGCTGACATCTGTAGCTCTTCCTTTGTCCACTGATGCAGTCACTTCATCATAGAAGGCCACTAGATTAGTCAGGCACGATTTGCCCTCGGTGAAGCCATGTTGGCTGTCTCAAATCACTTCTCTGTCTTCCATATGTTTCGACATATCTTCCAGGAGGATCTGTTCCATGATCTTACCAGGCACAGAGGTGAGGCTGACTGGTTAGTAGTTCCCAGGCTCCTCCTTTTTAAAAATGGGTTTGATGTTTCCCTTGTTTCAGTCACGGACTTTGCCTGACTGCCGTGACTTTCCAAATATGATGGAGAGTGGCTTGACAACTACATCAGCTATTTTCCTTAGGACCCTAGGCGGCATCTCATTAGGTCCCCGTGGACTTATGTATGTTCAGGTTCCTCTGGTGGTCTCAAACCTGATCTTCTCCCACGATGGGAGGGATTTCATTCCCCCAGTCCCTGCCTTGAGGTTCAGGGGCTTGAGAGATGTAGGAATAGAGGTTACCAGTGAAAACTGAGGCATCTTTAAAACATAGATTTTAAGGTTTATTTTGCTACAGCTTTTTGCTCTTGAAGCTGAAATTCCTTAACACAGTGGCTAGACGTCTATAGATCTTTACAAAATGTAACAACACCTAAATTTAACTGTGAACATTTTACAATGTTTTATCATCTGACATTGCAGAGAATTTGAAAGTAACATTTGGACAGAAAATTACTCTGTAAGTCATGTTTGAGTTGATAATTTTGAGCCTGATGTGATTTGCAGCTCCCACACAGTCAATGGACAAGTTAGGTGTCAGCAGTGGCAACTAAAAGCACACAGGTTAAATGTGATTATCCTACCATTACAGCTAAAGTTGATTAAGACAATCACCCCTTTCTGGAAACTGAAATGGAAGTGTCACTGTTTCTGGGAGGAGTGATAAATTTCATATTTAACTGTTAGTTACGAAGCCCTAGGTAGCAGTTTTATTATGGATAACAGGATTTTCCGTAATTATTTGTTTATTTACTGAAAAAATATTTTCTTGAATGCTATAACTAGCATCTAGCTGTCTCCTTCAATTTAACAACAATGGCTAAAACTGAAATAAACATCAGTATATGCTGTTGACTTCTGATTTGGAGTAACTTTTGTTCTTTTCAAAAAATTGTTTAGGCAAAGATCAATTTGCATCGAAGTGGCTTACCAATTATAAAACTCTAAACTGAGGGGAAGACTGGGACCGTAGGAGCTTGAGGGGTAAAGAATAAGTTGTGTTAGTATTCTGATTGTAAACACTAGACAGACATGAGTGATGTCATTTGAAAACAGTATATGATTGTAAATAGATGCAGCAGAACAAAGACCATACTCAGAAATGGAATTTGTCCCCTCATTAAAATGTATTTAAAAGTTCCAGATCAGATAAAACTCTAGAAATAAAAATATTTTAAAATAATAGATAAGCAAATTCATTTTTCCTCCATCAAAATAAGATACTAGGAAAGGAAGTAAAGAAGGGTTCTCTCTATGCTGTTAGAATAGGAGATAAAAACGATACCAATTGTGCCCCAACTTTGGGCTAGCTGTAGTGATCCAAACCAGTTGTGGCATAAGCTAATAAGCAGTGTGGATGAAGAGGTCACTTGCCACAGCTCACTTGCTGGCACATTTCTGTATACTACTGCAGACGTACCCGAAAAGACTACTTAGCTGCAATTCCAAAACTGTCTTTGAGAATTAAGTTCTTCACTGCATCAAGATAGTTTCAGCATGAAAAAAAAAGTAACAAAGAGATATATATATATATATAGTTCAATTACTTAATGAAATAATAGTGACTATTAAAAGTGATACCTTCAGTTCTTGCACCTCTTCTTTCTTAATAAATGCCTGTGCAACATTAATCCCTCCAACTGGCTTGTTCTTATTTCCATGGTTAGAAAGGCTCTTTCCAACTTGTTCGGTCAGTTTTTGAATAACTGTTCCTAAAGTTCATAAAAAAATATATTGACAGTTTCCATTTACAAGTAAGGGGCTTTACTGTAAACCCTCTAGAAATTTTCCACAAAGTAAAAATAAGTAAAAGGCTGAGAAAAAGTGTTTTAGACAGAAGTCTCTCTGCGACAGATTGTCTCTTTTTCTGCATTTATATAAAACAGCATGACACATCTAATTTGAACTGACATCTCTAAGTACTACATTAATATAAACACCTTAGCAAAAACATAAAGTGCACACAAATATACATACACTCAAGACTAAACAGTCTGCCTTCATTATGTTTTCTAACAGAAATACTATCAGGAAACGCATAATCATGTACAGCTGTTACAACATGCATATACAAAAGTAGTGAAAAAACCTTTTGAAGTTTTGGCAGGTGTTCCACTTTCTCCAATTTCACTTTCTTCCGTCCCATCCATATTGCTTTTGCCAGAAGCCTTCTGAAAAGCACTGACTTTGCTGCTTGATGTTTTCGACTGCTTTTGCAATAATTCTGGTGATATGTAACACTGCTTAATATCGTCTTCATCTGCTTCTTCCTCTGAACTGAATGGTGGAGTTCTAAGCAAAAACACATACAACCTGAGGACTTACTGGGTTTCATTGACTGCACTGATATATACATATTTAATCTTCCTTGTATTCCAGTAACATATGCATTTTTCTTTTGTGAAAAAAATCAGGAGCTCCCAAAATTCTAAGTATCCATAAAACTATTTAAAAGAAACCATGCTACTAAGTTAACTTAGAAAGTTAACACAAAATGATCTGTTATATAGACATGATTATTTACATCTATGCAACTGCCTTTACAAATCAATAGACCAGTGTATAACAAGTCTTGCCAGGCAAGCAAATATAGGCTTTCGTGGATCAGCACGCAGAGAAAAATTCAGAGTCAAGGAACCTGAAGTACAGAAAGTCTGTTCTGATATACAGTTAGATGAAAATAATTCAGGAATTTTTCAGTGCAGGAAATTACAAAATAATATGCCTGATGTGAGTGCAATCCGGAATATTGTGTTTAATTTTGGTCATAGTAAGAAAATTTCAATAAACGGAAAAAAATAAGGTCACAAAAGTCTATAAATGCTTTTAACTGGCTCAGAAAAAGCATCTGAGAAGGAAACTAAAGGAATTGATACTACCCGATTTTACTGAATGTCCCTCTGTGGTTCACAATAAAGAATACATCTGCTGAAAGGAGAACATGCTGTCTTTCAGGGATTATAATAACAGACTCAAACGGAATAATACTTTAAAACAAAATATTAAATATGCAGTCCAGAAAGTGTTTGTCATTTCAGCTTAATAATACCTTTTGCATGGCAAGCATGTGAATATTCAGTCACTAAATATGTTTTCTTCAAAAATACAAGGGAGCAAAACATACGTGATACTAGAAGTCTTTCTGGCAACTCCATTTCCAAAAAGCTTCCTGGATCTAAAAATAACAACACAAGTTATTTTAAGACTGACAGTCAACTAAGTAAGCATAAAGTTTATGTAGAAGTAATGTGAATTCTTTGCCCAATTCTAACAATATTTGCAGGAAACGTTCACATCAGTCACAAAAAAACCAAACCCATATGATTGTTACCTGACGTATGAGTACTACTATGAGAACAGCATCTCTTACTTTGGTGTCGATGTGTTCTCAGCAATGGCTGTTCTTTGTTCAGCTGGGCGGACAGCTGTTGAAGATCGTTTTACTCGTTTTCGTGGTGTGGTGGATGAGGAAATTCCCAATTGATTGAACTGCTGTTTATCTACAAGAGACGTTATCTATCTCATTATTAGAAACAATGTTTGATATCTTTCATATTTCATTCCCAAAATTAAATATGTCTCTGCTGCAGATTACAGTTTTACAAAATAGAAGAAAAAAAGTAATTTTTGTCTTCAAAGCAGTTCAGAGTTACCATATATATTGCCAATACAGGAGCTAAGATTTCTGCACGTAAACACAACATCAAGAACCCTTTAAAGGAAACTGTTTAGTTGGCTGTAACTACACAGAATATTTATGTGAAAAATTATGGAAGCAGCTACACAGAAATGTTTCTAAATAAAACCTTAAATATCAGTTATAAAATGTAAGAAAACAAAAAAAGGGTTTTTTTAACCTTCTGAAGGAAGCTGAGGACAGGAAACAGTTCTATTACAAGATGATGATTTCTCTTCAACCCTAAAGCTAACTTGGCGTTCAAGATGCTCTCGAATTCGCTGAATGTCAGGCTCTTGCTTCTGTTTGCATTCTCTAGCAGATTCAATAGCACGCAAAATTTTATTTAAGCGATCATTTGGGATACCGCGAACACCCTAAGGAAACAAATTGTATTGTAAACACAGGGGCTATTATTTCTGGGATTTATATCCTACAATCATATATACTCTTTTAAACTTCAAATATCACGAAGCTTGTAGAAAAATTACAAAAGTTGGTAACACTGCTCACAGGTGTAGCCATATCCTCCACAGCTCTAATATGATGGACATCCCCTCAGGTTAATGAATTACACTTATTTATAACGTGGAAATTTAGCTTTGGATTTTATAGGCTGAGGGTTGAGGTACAGGAGTGAAAGAGAATAGCAAAAAAGTGGGACAAAGATTACCCCTCTTTTAAATAACTCAAAATAATCTTACTGCTTTAATTCCTAAGGATTCCAGCTTCTCCTCCAGGGCTTGCTCCAAAACAACTCGTAATTCTTTAGTTAAAGAAGGATCAGTCTTCAAAGCATTTATTAAATAGTGGTTACTTCTACCTGTTTTATGATCACCTTTCTCGATTTCTGAAATAAGAATGGAAAAATGCATTTAAGAGACATTTGAAAAATCCACAGTACATGAAACAATTAAAAACTGCGCCGAAGCATGCATCTTTTAGAAACACCATAGACATACATGTGCATTTTTTGTCCATATGGAGTTTTGAAAATCTTGGGCTAGCTTACAAAAGTCAACTCACTTGGAATCTATAACTCAGCACCTTGTACTCACCATCGTAAGTATCTTGTATTTTTCTTGTTACAGAATCTCTGTAAAGATATATGCCTGAATATTTGGCAACAAAGATCTTTACTTTTAGAACTCTACTTGGAAAATTCTGATAAAGAAAGACTATCTTCTGATACTTGTTCTCTAAAAGTGGTATTTCAAATCAAAGCTGAACTCTCGCAGGAATTAAAGCAGGAATATGACAAAACTGTTCTCAAGAAAAGCTTCAAACAATGTAATGTTCTCTGATAAAAAAACCCCACTGAAATAAAATCTTTGGAAAGTTGTAACACTTTCAAAAGTCTTGGTAAAGATAAAACCTTAGTCTGAGGCAGAATATACATCATGGATAATACTTAACTTCAAAACTCTTTCAAGGACAAAGTTCAGTGTTGTGTTTTCTTCTATGCAGGTCTGTGACATCATACACACTTAAAAGCAGACAAAGCTATCTCTTTTTCTTACTTTAAGTGTCAGTAATGACATGAACTCTTATGCAAGAAATAAAGAATCATCTGGACAGATTCTTCCATCTAAATTAAAGACTGACATTTAAGTTAGGCCAAAGTATTACAGGGTCATACAAGGGAGTAAAGAAGCAAAACATACCCATTTGGAACCTGCCTATGAAGTGTGTCTGGCAAGACAAAGTTTTACCGAATGCCACTTAGATCAAGCGAACCAATAATCTGTGGGACCATGGTAGCTGTTCTGTCTGGCAGTGGTCAGCAAAGCTGGCAAAGCATACATAGAGGTGTATACAACATCCCAGGAAAGCAGGCTGTAAACCACATACCCAACTTCACCCGCTGAAATAAAAGGTAAATCTTGGGCAGGAGTTTGGCTCTTTCTGGTATGACTTACAGGGCAGTAGAGTCATTTGCCAGCCCATAGACAATGGTATAAATGAAGGAATAATTCCAAGTTGTGACTTTCAAATGTTTTCTTTAAAAAAAAAAAAAAGGTGCCATTTTTTCTATTTTTAAATAATGATTGCTTAAAAAGCAGTTCCATTTAGTTTTCATTTTTCTTTAAGGGAAAGATAAGCATCCTGAAGAGGACCCAAAAAAGCTTCAGGATACACAAATGAGATTTAGGTTGTTTTGAGGAAGTGGCTTCCTATGGATCCTGGAAAGAACTACAGGTAATGAAAACTGAAAGAGTCCAACTACCATACTAAGAGATCTGTGTTGAAGAAGACAAAATCTGGCTGAAATTTTAACTGGCTTTGGGAACTGTGTGGAGAACTCAGTCCCTGACAGAAGTGGAATTAAAAGTGATTTGGCTGGACAGCTGAGTCCTAGAAGAGGCAAACTATTGGTCGGTGTGGAAACACAGGGTTATCAGACTATCCTCTGTCAGGAAAAGGCGCGTTATCTACTGTGGAATACTTTCAGAAATCCAGTTACGAGACATTTTAAAGCGGAAGGCTCCAGGGAGCCTTCTGAAAATTCTGTCCCTTTCAGATGTTAATCCTTACAATAAAATAGATCCATCTAAAATAGTTTTTAAATTCATAATTAATACATACTAATATGGGTAACAAGACTATCCAGCATTATCCTAATTACTGACAATATTAATTCTTGCTAATTAACTCAAGCCAAATCCTCTTTGCTGGAGCCAACTATTTAAGGAACTGTTCTCTTATTCATTTCTGTTTTTTTTAAAAAAAACAACCTTAAACACTTGATTTGACAACTTTAGAGACAAGAGACCTTAAGTCTGGTCCACTGTTGCAGCTCCTACATAATCCTATGAAATAATCTGCCAAGTCAAGAATTTTCACACTCTCCCTTACAAATGGCTGTCACCGAAAACAAAAAAATCTCTGTCTTTTCAGGCTGCATTCTTTCTTTCTCTCTTTTGTACTGCAGGCCATGCCTTTAGGCACAGCAGAATCAAAGACAATCCATCAAGAGCGAAGATGGCAAGCAAGAGAAATAGCAGAAAGAACCAAAAATGCCAGCAGTCTTTATTTCAGATCGTTGAGAGTCACCGGATTTTCCCTGGGGAAACCTCTCACTTACACAGATGTATTCAGACAACAATTTTGTTTTCAAAACGGCATCATTCCTTCAAAATTTAAACTTATTGGCTATAAGGTTCAAGACTGATTTTGATTTTGCACACAGTACAGATTATTATGCTATTCAGCTATCTGGTGTTTCATCTAACATACTGTAAGCCTTCTTTGGCAGAAGAATACCATGCAGGATGCTTTCTCTTCTGTCACCGTAAACGTGGCCTTCTCCAAGTTCTCCTCAGATGAAGCAGAACAGCTGCCAACACTGGGCTATGTAATTTCATTCAGAATTGCACAAGCCTGGCTGGAGCTGTGGCTGCTTAGAGGTAGGCGTGACTTAGATTACTTGCAAAAGTATCTTTGGTGCATCTACAAAAGTAGGCAGCTTCAACCTCCACCAATTCCCTTCTTCTACCTGAACTCTTTATCTTCTTACGCAGAGTTTGAATACGAAGTGAGCATATATTGCAATAGTGTCAGCACCAAAAATTTCCTCATAAGGGGGTGTTCCCCATCAAATGTTTTCACTCTGCTTAGCTCAAGTGCCTTCAGACATACGGAATATGTCTGCTTTAAAGAGTTAGCCAGCTTTCCATAAAAACATTGAACTTATAAGGAAATCATATTTACAAGCACCAACAGCAAACAGGAGACTGACACAAACAAGGAATGTTCCCACCCAAATCACATAAGTATACTCAAATGCAATGAAAAAATACTGTAGGTATCAAATAAGATTTACATTTTTATTTTCAAAAAACACATGCCACTACATTTTGAGCTGAATCAACCATTACCTTTTTCCTCTTCTGAAAGCTCCTCTATGGGCTCCAGCATATGCACCAAGGGTGCCTGCTCTAATAACGAGGAAGAACAGCAACACCAGACAAACAGGACAGAAGAAGGTCAAGGTCCAGAGTGGGAAAGTTAGGCAAAAAACCACACTTATGTCAATTTTCCTGATTGCTGACAACCTGCTTAACAACCACAAATTCAGCGCAATGTGACTCTTCACTGCCTTGGTGGTACATTTTTGTAGAGGAGACCCTAATACAATAGTCCCTTCAGGAGTGATTCAGTTGCCCAAACATGGGTGTCTAGTGTCATCTCAGATATATCAGAGTTTCAAGCCATCAGCAGAGGGCTGGCTGATACATCACACAACTACAGAAAAACCTGTGCCCTTCTGGAATGGCACCCAGTGGCCAGGAGGAATGTTTTTAAGCATCTACAATGACAAGGCCACCTAGGATTAAGTAAATGAATACTGTGACTCATTTCTTGTAAAAAGCATTTTAATGTTTAAATTTATTTAAAAATATTGTTTATGTGCAATTTGATACTAAAAGTTTTGAAAGGCAACTAAAATGGACAGACATAGAAATCCTCAAAAATATATGGAAAAAGTATGTTAACGCGTTATTCCAGAGAATTATTGAGTCCATACATGCAAGACACACAGAAATTTTATATATATATATATGATAATTTCCAATAAAAACAATTTAAAAAAATCTTCAATCACTCCAATATAGTGAGATTCAGTATTATCACATGCTTTAAAGAAATCTTGAAACATCCTCTGCTGAAAACAGCTTCCTAAACATAGTGACATTATCATTCTCTAAGCTGTCAGGTACAATTTGCTTTATATAAATGAGGCCAAAGTACAGTTTATTTACAACTTTATAGACTTCAGATATGAGAGATGCATGAAAATGCTTATATGTAAACTAATAAAAATTCAGTTTTTAAAAATGTTAATATTCAATTTCCATAATAAACTTATTTCAGTGGAAACTAGAATTTTAGTTTATTCTAGGGTTTATGATAAAAACAGAGAAACGTGCAAATTATACTTTCAGCATTCAACTACCGGCAGTATAGGAGAAAATAATTTATTGGCCAGTATTTTGGGCCAACATACATTTGCCCCAGCCTTCACAAGAAACCTTTGGCACTATAAATCTTGTTACACTGTATGGGTAGAAGGGGAGGAAGTGACATTGCAGTAAAGATGCTTGCTCTTCAGCACTTCTCGTACAATTAGGTACAAACACAGATGCACAGTGATGGGTAATCACAATTAAATGAGTACTTGGAGCTAACTGACACTTACTGTCACATCTCCAATATTGCCCATCAGAAGGGGACTAAAACATGTTGTAAATGCTTGGGTATGGCTGCTGCTCTCTCCATGCTTTCCAAAATTGCGGTTCTATTTAGCCGCTCACCTGCTTTTCCAAGCAGGTTACAAGACTTAAGATTTGCTCCCATATAATTTGCACTAAATAAGAAGGTCTAAAAAGATGCTCCTTACACCATCACAAGACGCTAACAAGATGCAAATGTCAATATATTTTATGGAAACACTTAAAAGCAAAACTCTGCGAGACTGACTGACAAATAGGCTTCTGGTCTTTCACTCTTTCAGGCTGTAAAATTTAACAGTGGCCAAGAGCATTCCTGGGCACTGCAACATGATCCTCCACACTATCACTCCTGGCACAACTGCTGCCCTGCACCAACTAACATTCTCCAAAACAATGTTCAGGCACAGTTTGGGATCATTCCCAAAAGCCTGCAGTGAGTCTGTTTTGGAGGACAGAGCCTGAAGCACAGATGAGATGTTCTGGGGGGATTTAATTCAGCTGCATTGAGGCTTCCGAGTTTCTTGGCTGGACGTACTAGACAGTAAGCCAGTTGCTGTGTAATTGGATTTAATCTATACTTGTTTTACCTGTACTTTACTCAAATGCAATCTGCTTAAAGGAGCTGACTCATCTCTGCACAAGCCCTTGTCAAGTAACTTAATTTAACAGGAAAAGCCCAGTCCCCATAACTCAGACCTGAAAATAGTCTGCTGATCTGGCATAAAGGTACATGCTTCTCTTCCTCAGTATACTAGAAACAGGGGAAGCTGAAATCAGCAAAAGAATAGTTGCAGGAGCAAAACCAAAATGTATTACTGTTACATGTAATATTGTTGTTCACTGCATGACAACAGAGCAAATTGAATGCCAAGACACCAGGGAGTGCAACATCTGGGAACAGCAACTTCTCCAATGTAAGTGGGCCTTTTCCTTCTCTTTACCTTATACATATTCTAAGAGATATTTATTAAACATCATGTTGGAATCAAATGTAAGAAAAAGCAGCGTGGTTCACTACTCCTCTGGTTTATAGACAAGTGTGGAGATCTCTCCCCTTAAGGAGCCCTCTCCTTATGTTTACCAGAGATGTGCTGCTTCTAGCCATCTGATCAGACCTCTCAGCTCTTACCTTTGTCCACATTCTTGAAATCAGCAGCATCTGAATACTACCAAGCTTATTTTTAGGCATCACTTAAATCTGATTACCGAACTAGATGTCAAATCTGTACAAAGCAGTCTTTGCTAACTTCAAATCTAAAACAATGCTGCTGATGCAGACTGAAATCTAACTACTCTGAATTACTGTAACCTTCTTTAGTTCATCCAGCCTTTTTGCCCAAAATCTCACCAAGCCACAATCCAATGTTAGCTTTAAACATGTAATCACTACGACTTCTGACTTAAGTAGAGCCAGTTACCTCCCTCTCAATCATCAGCCCTAAATCTAGTTCAGCTGACCCTGAGTGGATGCTGCTCTACATCAACATATTCAACATCAGACCTTGCTGGCCAGGATCTTACTCCCAGCTTTCATTGTAGCCTAAGCGTTGAACCTAGACAGACTGCTGTCTTCCCTTTTGGACTCACACCTAGATATAAATCACTTGCTCCTAGTCACTTCTGTGTTCCCCATTCCAGATGAATACCCAAACTGTGTCCTGGCCTTACTGGAAGTGATCCCAGGAGGCTGAAGCAAGGCAGGAGGCATACTGGACTACCAGAGTACTGGTAGAACTGGTGATTACATCAGGCTTGCAGTTCAGATGCAACCTCAATTACATTTTGTTCATTGATACAATTGGAACCCTGGCTCTCATCTCCACCCCTTTCTTGACTATGAAATAGAGATAAATTTCAACTTCATACTTAAACCTACTCAGACAGGCTCTGCTGCTGCCATCTTGCTTAACTGATCCTTCTTAACCATAACTCTCGTTTGACAATCGATATCTGCCTAAGCCTAATCCTAACCCTAACCCAAGCTCTGTGATCCCTGTAAAACCTTGTCACTGAGTGATACCAGCCCTTTGCAGACTCTGCCATAAATCAACTGCTGCTGTTGGTACAAACTACCTTAACTCCAAACCTAATTCATTCGGTCCTCCCCAACAGTCCCACACCTGACCCTAACCAAACAGTACCATTGCTAAATCCTGTACCTAGTACAGTGGCAAATTCTAGACAAATCCTAGACAAATCCTCACCGCATGTCATCAGCCAGCCTCAGCTCCAAACCTAGCCTTACCTTTATCCTCAGAAGAACAGTTCCTGTCAGCCTCAGGCTTGAACCTAGCTAAATGGCAGCTTCCAACACCAGTCCTAATGCAGGCTGGTCATATTCGTATCTCACTGGCCTGAATCCAGCTGTATTAATACTAGCCATCATTAAGGCCAGCAACCTTAAGATGACCTCCACAATGATGTGTCTGTCATCCCACATCTTCCAGAATATCTTTTTTGTGAGGTACTACGTGTGGAGAGACAGATGTATCAAAAATACAGGTTGCTTCAATTTCTTCCGTGGATAATTATACTACTGAAAAATTATGTGCATGCATACTTTGACAAATCATGAAATATCAGTTTCAAATAATACTTGAAGACAATTTTTATGCAGGTGGAATAGGAAAATATGTCTAACAATAATGAAGAATTCAGGCTGTGTATATTTCAAGCATATCATATATTATTTGTCTGTTCTTATCTACTAGTTTAAAAAAACCCAATATTCTGACAGCACTATTGGAAAAGCAGTCTTCTCGCCATTATTTAAAGGAGAAAACCTGTCTATTTACTCCAAATTATGAAATACTGAAGTACTTTTAGCCTGGACAGACTGTTACAATTATCTATAGTGGAGCATCACCTGCAGTAAGCACTTTGCACTTACAATAGGAAAACCAAGGATGAAATGTAAAACTTGTCTGCTGTAAACTGCTGCACTTCTTAAAGACATAAGGAATGTAAGCCATGGCTATAGTCACTATCTACTCCTTTAATTTATACTCGAATTCACATCCAAAGAGCTGCCACACTTAATCTGTGATACCTGTAGTTTTGACTGTCATCTTTGAATCAAGGCAGTTCATATATTTTTCTCCTAACTAATCAATAGGAAGCCATATACTGCACATAAGCAGTATAAATATTGTTTTTAAACCAATATTCTTAAATATGATAAATTTTTGACACTTACCTGAGGCCTCAAAGTTAGGAGCCTAGCCATCTTAGACTCCTTCTACATTCAACGAAGAGACACAGGCAACTTCAAAGAACAATTCAGATCTTAGTTCAGCTGAACCAAACTCTGAAGGTGCCCCTTTTCTCTGTTAACTGGCTAGAAAGACTGCTTTGACTAAATTTTCCTCAGATGATTCAGTTATGTCACTACTGATAGCTGGGTCTTAGTTCACACCATGTTTGAAGACTGAGTCATAGGTTTCAATGGACAATTGAAACAATTATAATATCTTTGCTTTTTATCTACTGTCTTCAATTCCACCTGGTATTCTTGACCTAACAAAGATTAAATATTGAACAAGTATCAACATTGCAAGAATAATATAGGAGCCAAAGTCTGATTTTAAAATATGATTAAAAAAATCAGAATTAATCCATTGGCTTTTTTGTGAGACTTAAGTAATCTTTGAAGATAAGACTTAAGTTATATCTGCACAAAGCCCTACAGCTAGCTCAGAAACTGAGAAGAATGGTCAGCCAGGATGGCATTCCAGTCAGACTATTAGCTCTCCCAAGAAATCAGGAACATGAACACAAAAGCACCAGGCTAACACAGTTACTCCACTACTTTACACCTAAGATACCTCATTTGTAATTTGGGTATCTTTTCATAGCACAGATTTAAGATGCGCAGAACTAATCCTAGGATGCAAAAGCTTCCAGGCAGCTTTGAAAAGTGTACTTAAGTTCACCTAAGAGAACCTTTTCCAGAATTAATTTTCTTTCAAATAGAAAAAAGGAAAGAAAAGGAAGATACTCCATATGCAGGCAATTGTTTGGTAGGAAAGCTCCTGTGGTTTCAGAGATGCTCTGTGCTAAATAAATTTGTCTACATAAATTACCAGCAAGCACTTTCATTTTCATAATGGCACGAGATGCAGCCATGATGTCTTAATTCAGTATGTAAATCCCTTGAGGAGCCATGAAAATTTGGGGAAAGACACTATAATTTCTGCTGACCTTTATATCCAGAAATTTTATATCCAGAAATTAGGTAGGGTAAGTTTAAAAAAAATCCAGAAGGGAAGAAAGGGGACAGACAGAGAGACCTGCAGAGATAAATAAAATAATCATCAGCAAAGGAATCTGAAGGAAACACCTTCTTTGAGGTTTCATAATAAACTGATAGTGAATCTTTTGTATATCAATGGTAGGAATAGCCTTTTCTATCTCAAGAAGTTTCATAACATGTCACAGACTTCATATTTGGAGCAGCAAGAAATCAGGAAAGATCTGAATGATCTGATATAAATTGTCAGAGAACAGAAAATACTAATGTTCACAGAATTGTTTTCCTCCTCAGTCCGAATGAAAGTGAATGCACTAAGAAAGCAATGCTTGACAAGCTTGGTGTGTAAGCCCTTAGCAGCAATATTCTTCATAAAACTCGTTTCTTAAATTCAGGGCAATAGCTAAGCTACTTGCTGTGAGATCTCTTAGCTAGAACAAGCACTACTGTGTTGGTGCAATGGAGATGGTTTGAATGAAAAATAATTGGATTATTTAAAATACTATTATTAATAATCTATATTTAATATATTATTATTTGTCTCCACATAACAACATTTCATCTATATAGTTCCACTTAAAAAGCTTCTAGCAATGAACAGCTACCTTGCATAGGTTAGTAAGAAATCTCCGTATTATTAAAATAATTTTACCATGTAATAAAAATCTCTTTTCCTTAGTTTAATAATTCCTGACACAACAAATATTTTGAAAACAACACTTCATATTTATCAGTTTTTCATTCCTCATCAAGTTATCTAAAGCTTCTGTTGCATACTGCTTTTTCTCCCCATATGCCTTTTCAGAACTTTTTGAATTTGTTGAAAAATTCTGTACATTTTTCTTAGACAAATTCCATTTCCTCTCCCCTTGAGAGGTTTTAAAACTAAGAGAAATAATAATAAAAGATCATTACTTAATTGTAGTTCAATAACTCAAATAATTTATAAAATGGTTTTAACATTTAAACATTTTACTTGCTCAAAGTAAATTTTTCCTATTACCTTCCCACTTGAAAGTAAAGAATTATTTGATCACAGAATATTGGTATGATAACAATATTCTCCATTACTTTGCATACTGAGAAAAAAGGTAAAATTATTTTCACAAAGCACCAAACAATATAAAGGAGGGTTCATCGCTCTCACTATTAAACTATATCACAATGCCACAAGTTAAAATAACTAAATAATGATCTATATGTAACTACAGTTATACCCTGGAAGAACTATCTAGACGGGGTGGCTGTCTATTTTGGTTATGTCTTCTGCATTTTTCCTCCTTGACATCTGAAGTCACATGAATATTACAATTACAAGACTTATAAACAAACATCTCCAGATTTTTCTTTATACAAATTCCATTATATGCATATACCTATGAGGGACATGGTTTAGTGGTAACTTGGCAGTGTTAGGTTAATAGTTGGACTTGATGATCTTCAGGGTCTCTTCTAACCAAAACAATTCTGTGATTCTACCCAGTATATGCATATACCAGAAAATAAGCATATTTTCTAGAAGAAAACATAATTTGATTTCCTCAATTAGTTTCATTTACCTTAAAGTGCTCCAATACTATACACATGCTAGGAAATATTATCAACTTATTTTATTTTGTTTCTCATTTATTCTTTTCAATAGTGCATCTTTATAATTACTTCATGGGAATTCTCAATGCTGACATACAGCACACTAATTCAAACTACGCTCTTTCAATATAACTACTCTTACAGCTATCATCTGACAAGCAACACATTTGAGGAGACAACGTGTTAGATTTGAAAGTACTGCATCTGGACCTATCAAAAAAACTTACCATGCATCACTGGTAGACTTGGTTTAGATTCTTCAAGGTGCTCTACAGTAGTGTTCACTAAAATAGCACAGAAGTAAAAAATAATGTAAATGTATTATAGTAAACAATAACAGACATATACAGATTAATAAACATTGCAATATTTAATCATTTTTATAAATTACACAATTTTTGGCATAGTACTGTAAACAAATAGTTTACAAAGTAAAAAACTTGCCCTTCACAACATAAAAGTATGTCTCTAGATATGCTTAACTTTTTTAATACTTCTAGAACCAGGAAAAGAAACTAGTAATTAAATTGTCACTGAACTGGAATGTGAACCTGCACTAGTCAGATCATCTCTTTGGTCATGTCTGGCCCAAAGCTACTTAGTCAAGTCTAGCCTGATTGACACTTGTATTCCCCGAAGAGGATCTGCTGCATCCACACTTCGTGTCAATTAGTGCAAACCCTGTATGTAACATGTATAGAGTGTAGCCTTGGAGTGAATTATCACTTCAATTCTACATTCCTCAGATCAGCTTGGGACCTAAAAGCAAATCCACCTGTGTCCCACGGACTGTGCTTCAGCGTGGCTGAATGTGACCAGCTCCAGTTGAGAAGCCATACAGCCATACTATTACTATGCTCTCCTCAAACTAACCTACTCTCTGCTGTTAAGATTCAGTTCAAGCCAATGTCATGCTAATAAAGCAAGATGGTTTCCAAACCAGAATTAGAATTAATCCAGCTGTCATCATCTATTGCAATAAACTTATTTCAAGTCACTGCAACTGCAGCATCAATATACGGGTGTTTGTGGTGCAGGACTGCATCCCAAAACACTATTATCAGGTTTAGCTATTTGTAATGGACTTCAGATGTTAAAGCACTGCACCGACAAAAATATCAGCATTCTTAAAATTCTTTGAACATCTGTATCTTAACTGATAAATTAATCAATTTTGTCTACTTTTCCAGTATTTTCCCTTTTGTGAGTTCTGCATCCTAAGGACAGTCAAGTATGAAAAAACAATTAAAATTACACTCCATAAAGCAAAACCAAAAGTTGTTTACATAACACAAAATAGAGTTGCTATATTTCACATTTCTTCACTACTCAAGCCATCAACTTTGTACATTAGAAGCCCTTGCAGTTACAAAACATGAACTTTGAAAATCATGGCATGGAAACAGGTATGCACCCTGTGAAACACAAATAAATTGCCAGTACTGATTTGATTTCAATATTTATTTAGTAAAATTGATGTCTATATTTTTTAATCAATTGTACCATTTGTTTCAGCCAAGCTGCTGAAATCAGAAACAAAATCTGCCTTTTCTTACAGTTTGTACTTACCGTCACATGGTTTAATGCTTGTAACTGATCTTGTGGACAATTCTTTTATCTAAAAGAGAAAAGACAGATACATGAATAGTTACAAATGTAAATGATCAATATTGAGAAATGCACATTTAGTACAAAATACATAGTTTCAGTACTATTCCTTAACGGAAATTATTGTTTATGATTTGGGGGGAAAAACAGTACTTTTCTGGAACTCTATTCTACTGCCTAATGCATATTTCATTCATACTTAATGAATGTTGAAGACTTATTTCTGTTTGTTGTCTTACTTGAACCCATGTTTTGTACGCCCTGTTATTACAAGCTATAAAGTGAAATGAGAGTGGGCTTATGGGCCACTTCAGCACCTACAGTTTCAATACTTTCTGCTTCAGCAATTCATGTTCAATTTTGTAAGTGTAGCTCGACTCCAGGGAAACACTTAATTACACATTGATTGTAAATACATGAACAGTTCTCCTGTCTGCTCTGCAGTGTTGTTTATTTGACAGCCAAGACATGCACTGAACAAAACAGAGTGTAGAGGAAACAAGCTGGCTGTAATTCCATCTAAAGAAAACAGGAAACCTGTGAATCCTATATCACTAAAACAATGTTCTGCACTCCAGTTCCCAAAATAGATGCTAAACCTAAACCACAGTCAATGTCAGCTGGAGCTGGCACAAGATATTGGACCCTGCTCCTCTTTTATTTATCCATTTGGATATAGCCAATAGTGCCTCGATTCATTGTCCATTCAGTTTGGATTTTACAAAACTGTTAGCTATTTCTCGAGCCCTTCCAGTTTCCAGGTATTGAGAATGCAGGTCTTCACAACTGTATTTCATAAACACCAAACTCAGATCTCTCTGAAACTATTTAACATCTGTGGTCACGCTGTTTTGTTTTAAAAGGTCACTTTACTGCTGTGACTGTGTGCTCCCCCCCTCTCCAGGCACCACCTGATCTTTATCTCCTGTAACCCTGCCCAAGTGATAACCACCTGTGGTGGTCATAATGGGTGCATGTAGTCATGATGGCGGCATCCGGGGCTCAACATGGTTTCAAGGAGACAGATAACAACACAATAGCCAAGGGCTAACTTGAGCAATGCTGGTTCTGTGGTCAATATGCAAATACAACTATAGGTCAATCATCTTACCCCCATAAATAGTGAACAGCCCAAGAGCCCTTTGAGCTCTCCTGAATGGCAGCAGGCTGTACACCAGGATCTCCCCTTGAGTAGGAACGCCCTCAAGGTTACTACTCCTCAAGGTTGAGAGACTCCTTGCCGCAACAGAGCCTCAGTAAGTGACTAATAGCATGCTGAACTTGGAAATCTTAGCTAAGTGATATAAAGGATTGATTGCGCACATATAATCCTTTAGACATAAACTGCTGACCAAGTCTGGGACTAGGACTGGATCCAGCCGCACCTAGACTCCTCTTTGAGAAGGAGTTTAGAAAGCAAGGGGGTCCTTTCTGAAACCATGACTCAATGGGAGGGTCTCCCTGGCAGCTCTGTCTGACCCTGCCCTCTATGCAGTAAATAACCAAGTGTGCCTTGCCATCTCGAATCTTGTTAAACACTGTTGCATTTACCATCACGCTTTGTTAAATCACTGTTTTATATCAATAAATGTATTGCTGCTTCTCTCTATGAGTGAAGTGCATCGCTCCTTCTGCGACAACTGCAAGCAGTTTGTCTAGGATTAAATCCTCTATTGCTCCAGCTATCAAATTAGTTACAGTGATGTGAAAGCTATTATTTGTCTTTGCAATTTTTTAAGCCCTTAAGTATAGGTTTAACATCAGTCTCAAGAAAAATGTGTAAAATCAGATGTTGATTTGTAAAGAACGCACCAACCAGAGGAATAGGTTGTAAGGACCGCACAATCATGCTATAGTCTACACTCCAGAACACTCAGATCTTCACCCACCAACCACCTCAAAGAATCTATAGTTACATTTGAACAAAAGTGTATTTTTAAGAAAAAACAATTTATTTCCAAACAAATAATTTCATACAATCATAGACTATCTCAAGTTGGAAGAGACCCATAAGGATCACTGAGTCCAACTCCGTGCTCCTCGCAGGACTACCTAAAACGAAACCATATGACTAAGAGCATCAACCAGACACTCCTTGAACTCCGACACGCTTGGTGCCGTG
Source organism: Burhinus oedicnemus (assembly GCA_008921705.1). Taxonomy (NCBI): domain Eukaryota; kingdom Metazoa; phylum Chordata; class Aves; order Charadriiformes; family Burhinidae; genus Burhinus; species Burhinus oedicnemus. Next base: position 40,644 of record VFFE01006859.1, read on the forward strand.
ACCACTTCCCTTGGGAGCCTGTTCCAGTGACCGACCACCCTCTCAGTGAAGAACCTTTTCCTAATGTCCAATCTGAACTTCCCCTGATGCAGCTTCATTCCATTTCCTCGTGTCCTGTCACTGATCACCAGAGAGAAGATATCAGCACCTCCCCCTCCACTGCCCTCCTCGAGGAAGTTGTAGACTGCGATGAGGTCACACCTCAGCTTTCTCTTCTCCAAACTGAACAAGCCAAGTGACCTCAGCTGCTCCTCTGAAGTCTTGCCCTTGAGACCTTTCACCATCTTGGTTGCCCTCCTCTGGACACATTCTAATAGTTTTATGTTCTTTTATTGAGGCACCCAAAACTGCACAGAGTGCTCGAGGTGGGGCTGCACCAGTGCAATGCAGAGTGGGACAACCTCCTCCCTCGACGTGCTAGCAATGCTATGCTTGATGCACCCCAGGACATGGTTGGCCCTTTTGGCTGCCAGGGCACACTGTTGACTCATATTTGACTTCCCATCAACTCAGACCCTAAGATCTCTTTCTGCAGGGCTGTTCTCCAGCCTTTTGTCCCCCAGTTTCTATGTATCACCAGGATTACACCATCCTAGGCAGAGAATCTGGCGCTTGGTCTTGTTAAATTTCATACAGTAATAATTTAATTAATTACTCTCACAGTGATAAAAACGATACTTTATTTTTAGTGTGAGAAGTCATGTATTTTCAGATTTCAGACACTAGTTTTCATTACGATTATTTTGTTCACTATCAGAAATTTTTCATCTGTAGAGGGCTTTGGTGACTGTGACCTAGTAATCTTTTAACTTTGTGTTGAACTTATTAAAAACATTTGGTTTATTAATACTTTCCTTTTAAATTGTGTTTTAATTCCTCGTTTACATTCCTGTGTCTCTCTTCCAGACCTGTTCTTATTTATCAACATAATTTCCAAAGCGTAACCAAAATACTACAGCAATACTACTACAAATTGGGAACATTAACTATGCAACCAGAGATATATCAAAGACCGAATGCCAGTAAAATGTTTCTCTATGTCCTATGCTCTCTGAAACACAGACTGCTTCACAAAACAGACCTGCTTCTTCTGAGTAATAATCAGATCATTCTGCTCCTGAAGCCTCTGCCCCAATTCTTCTATCCTCCTCTTGTAAAAGGTGTTATTTTTATTCAGGTCTTCTCTCACTGATGATTTAAGCTTCTCAATCTGTGACAGTAGCTAGAAAGCAATCAGAAGAAAAGTAACTTCATATTAATATTATATAAAATATTTTAATGCTATAAAGTTTAAACAAGCGTTATGCTTAAATATTTTTAACACTTTTTTTTCAGCAGAAATGTAATGGCTCCTGTGATTTCATTGGGACTTGCATATATTACAAAACAGTTGTCTGGTTCACTTTTTATTCACACAGGGAAGACTACCTAAATCGCAATACAAAGAAAGGGACATACAAACACATTCCTGAGATTGCCAAAAAATAAGATTCCAGGAAAAAGCATATGACTCTATAAAAATGTTTTGGTTATAAATAGTGTCAAATAATGATATTTTAAGGTGATGTGAATTTGCATGATAAACCTAATATAATAGCTCTGAATGTAGAAGAAAGGGAACAATATTTTAGGTGCACCATCCCAAAAGTAATACTTACATTACTCCTCCCTTATTCTATTCTTGCATTGTATGTGGGTGTATCATTAACTACATCCTTTTTGGGGAATGTTCCATGGTTCCTCCCCACTGCTTTCTTGCCAGAGGAGGAGAAGCATTGGTCAGACCACTATGATCTGCTCAGCTCTTACATGGTCACGCAGATGAAAGGAAAATGAAAGGAAAAGAAGCAAGAGAAACAAAGCAGGAAAGAGATTAAAAAGAAATGCAGACATAAAAAAAATCTGAGGAATAAAGCTTTGTATAGTAAAATATATAAACTGATGCAAAATAAAATGCCATGGTGTTTTTTCCTGGAAAAGCTGAACAGATTCTGCATTAGAAAGCTACAACAGAAAAAGCAGCAGAGAAGTGATAGAAAAGAGAAAAAAAGATCGAGACATATGCCATAGGTCCATGGTAGCAGAAGGTACAAGGTAGATGAAAGCTACAAGTTGGCAAGTTATATCTCAACTATCCAACACATCCATGTAACACAGAAAACATTGTATAATACAGTCCTTACAGAATTCGTTGTAAGCTCTTCAAAAGAGAGATACAGTTTCAGGTGTCTGTCAGATTCTTAAATGATAAACTCTGTTTCAACCCTGGCTTTAACTGAAACATCAAGATCCTAGTGTAACAGAAATACAGAGATAATAAATGCATCAAGAGGACACGCTCCTATAAACTCTTGAGATCTAGGCTTTCTAATCCAGCAGATGTATTATATCAAGATGTATCAAGAACTACTGATAGGGTAAGAAAATAAGAAAAAAGTCTTCTTTTAGTTTAAGTGGTTTGCTGTGCCACTTACCAGGGACTTTTCTGTCTCATGGTCATGATGAAGGGCTTGTATTCTAGATGTCCACTTACTTTCCTGCATAGAGGAAATCAATATCAATTCTTGTTAATAACACATTATCATTTAGTTTCATATATGCAGCTTTATTTTTCTAAATAAATCATAAATACTGAAAAGATTATGGATGATATGAAACTTCAGTAACCCCGTATTTAAGACCTAGAGCAGTCATCAGCACATTTTGTACGTCCAAGTGTGGTTTTCTTACCAATCACTCTAGAAACTATGTATTTGTTCCTTGATTTGTATATATAGTGAGTGTGAGTGAAAAATACACAAGTATTTTGACACATCTCTGTGTATTAACAGTAAGAGTAGTAACAGAAGGGTTTTTTTCCCCAAAATAATGTCCTTTCAGGCACTCATTAACAATGTATTTTGCGTAATGATGACAAAACAGTATTAATATATGAGTTTTAGAGTGAACTGAATTTTCTTTGACTAAATAAAAAACAAAGTAAAACTCACTAAGTTTTCCACATCTTTGAGCAGATGTGACTGAACTTCTGGATGATACTGGCAGTATATAAAGACCTTCACATCTCAAGAACCATAAAATACATAATGCGTGTCTCAAAGTGTCAAAAAAAAAAAAAAAAAAAAAAAAAGAGTAAAAAGGTTCGTGGATATTTCCAAAGGCCTCACAACTCATTTTTTTTATAGGAACAACCCAGACATGCAGGTGAGTCTCAGAGCAATGCAGTGATCTTGGCCTCAGTGGCCCTTCCTCGCTGTCTTTCCTATAGGTGGGACTTGGATTGTCCAACAGCTTTGCACTAGCACAAGGATCTGTGCTGGTCAGGTGATACAGTCCTGGCACAGAAGTTGCACCTGACAAGCTCAAGTGCTTCATATGACTCAAAAGCCACAGGCTGACAAATCCTGTCAGGAAGTGTCTTAATGTTTTTTTTTTTTTCATCTTGGAAAACTGAAAATTCCAATTTTTCCATAAGTGGCCTGACATATCAGCAGTCATAAGTGGTTTATTAGAGCCTTCTGGAATTGAACTGCAATCATACTTGGTAAAGCTTAATATATTTAATAATAAAGAATAAGAGGGTATCAATAAATAAATAACAAATAATTTATTTATTAAGGATAAGGGAAATAATTCCCTGATTTCCATTATGGAGATTGTAGTAAATACTAGTCAGTCTTTAAAAACAGCTATTCTGACATTGAGAAGGATGAGAATTTTACTTCCGGATTTAAAATCCTACTCAGAGATGTACAAAAATTAAAAGAACACAAGTAGTCTGTCAAAAGTGATACATTAAGTTACAGTGTTACCTGTTTTTCAAGAAGTTTAATCACATTGTGATAATCCTGAGGACTCCGAGGTTTCTCTTCTGTAAATTCTTGGCTGTCTTTCAGCGTCCCTAAATTGGATTTTTGTTGCATATTGGACTTTTGTAATTCTAACAGTTGCTAAAACATAGAGGGGAAAAATGAAGACCTGAATATGTATACAGTTTTGTTTTATAAAACTGTCATTTAATACAAAATTTACTTTAAATGTAACTACACAGAGATTGCATCAGACACTTCTCACATTTCTCATGAGTTCAGCATTTATCAAATTTCATGTAATAATTAATATATACATCTAATATAAATATACCTTGCAAATACACACAAGAACTAGCAGCTACAAAATATAAGCTGCTCTGGTAATGCTGTGTGTACTTGTTTTCTGACCCACCTATACTTTTATACTTCTCTTTCTAGTCAAAACTCTGGAAAGCATTTCCAGACCATGCATTGAAAACACATGCAGTTCTACTGTCAGGACTATAATGCAGAGGTTAGTGCACTCTGTGCCAGTTATAAGAATAATAGTATAAGGATATCTAACAGACAGAAATAATAACAATATCTACTAATACGTAAACGGGCCCTCAAAAGTTGAGGAGTAAGAAAAAAATTACATAGTTGCTGAAGGCATAATTCATTCATCCAAAACAATGCTATTAAAAAAAGAACTGGAATTATGTTAATAAAGTACCAGTATATAAAGATACAATTATGGCTATCATTGTTGTGGTTTGGGCCGGACTGGCCACTGAGGCAAATGACAGTTTTCTAAGAAGACCTCTAAGATGATTACATCACATTTCAAATATGTGAAACTCACTAGCATCTACTGTAATGGATTCATGCCTTACAAAATTGAAAAATTTAAATTACTTACATTTTCTAATGTTGAATTTCTTGAAGATAACTCCTTAAGTTCTTTCATAAACATGTCTTTCACTTTTTCTATTTCATCAGCCAATTTCTCTTTTTCCTCTTCTTTCCATTTATGAAATGATTGTAGAATTTCTTCTTCTTTTGATTTTTGCTGTTCACATTCCTGAAATTATTTTAAAAACATTATTTGTTATTTTTCCCGACATGCAATACTAATTCAAGCACCTAAACTATGTGTGGGAAGCAGTCACTTTGAATGGGCAACATTGTGACATCAAAAAACATAAAAAAACCACCAGTTTCTGAAGAATTCTGGAGTAGCAAACTATACATTTTGCTAGCAAAACAAGTACACTTCAAGAAGTTTTGGTAGTTTATTATTTTTCATTGAATAATGCATGAATGACCTTACCTGGTCATATCAAAGATAAACCTAGTTCAGCATCCTGTTTCTCGCAGAAGCCATAAGTGTATAGGTGGGAAAGGATAATAACAGGGCAAGCAAACATGTACGTTCTCCCTAATAGTCTCCAAGCTGTCAGCTGTTTTCAGCTCAGAGGACTTCCTCAGCCTGATACAGTTTTGTAAACTTAGTAACCTTAGGTACATTTATCATCATACACTTTTGCAGTCCTCCCTTGTGGCTGGGTCAGCTTTTAGCAACTGCAACATCTTTTGCCAGTGAGCTCCACAGGTCTATTACAAGTTGCATGAAGAGCCAAGAACTTTTTTTTTTGTTTGAATCTGGCTCCTGCTAGGTTCATTTGATGGATGCTAGGTCCTGAACTGGAAAAGATTGATACCTATTCACCCTATGTAACTCATGACTTTGCAGTCTGTAGAACGGCCAAGCATGCTAAGCATCAGACTGAAAAAGAGACAACAGCTTGGTGGGGATGGAGGGTGAGACACTGATGTCTGCAAAGACCTTTAAGATCATCGAGTCCAACCGTAAACCTAACACTGCCAAGTTCACCACTAAACTATGTCCTTAAGTGCCACATCTACTCGTCTTTTAAATACCTCCAGGATATTTAATTCTATGATATCCTTTTTGAGAAGAAGGGACTAGACCTACACACAGTATTTAGGCTGTGGCTTGCACAGTGATTTTTCAAAATAATTTGTAATATTTTATTTTCTTTGCTAGCGGCTACTAACCACTGGGCTGATATTTCCCTGGAACTACCTATCACAACCTTCAGATCTTGCCCTTCCGTAATAACACTCAGCTCAGAACCCATCATTTTGTAGATGAAGTTAGACTTTTTTTTTCCCTCATACACATTTACCCCACTTTATCTGTTAAATTACTTTTACCATTCCATTACCTAGTCACTCATTTTTGTACAGTCCTCAGTTCGTTCAAAGTCCTGCATTTCACTGCCTGGCATATATACTTTTTAGGCAACTCTTACATCTTTCCATCATAGCGTTCACTCTGAATTTGCTCTCTGACTAACTATAACAAGCAATTGTTGTACACTTATGAAGAACAGGATCTTCTGTATCCTTTCACCTCAAAGGAGTAGAAGGGACCAAGAATTGGAAGCATGACAGTTTTTATCCAAATTCCCTCCAGTAGTGGTTCTCCTGAAAAAAACATAGGGGAAAGACCTTCTGCTCTTTCAATCAAAAGACAACAACATAATGATACCTGAATTGACAGTGGATGTCAGTCATGGCAGACAAACTGCAACCAGTCACACTTCACATTTCTATCTCCCCTGACATCCCAGAAAAACACAGAAGCTTTGAAAGCTTCTTGTTGTGTAATACTGCAGGCTGTAGCTTCAGGACATGTCAGGCAGTCCCTTTCTAGTTGGGAGTCTCAGCTAAGACTTCAAAATAGGCCCCTAAGGCACCAAAAAATCTACACTGCACTGTTATGAATACTCCAAGTTCCATCTCATAAGAAAAACAATGCTTCAGGGGCAGAAGAAATATGTTATAGATGTACCTCTCAAAAGTGAAGCACAGAATGAACGAGTAGAATACCTAGCAGATGTCCACATAGGGCCAAGGCCTATTATTCTGACAGTGCTCGCACTCCTAAGTGAAACTCTACCCATGCTCTCCATTTGGTCATTCAGTACTTTTGAAAACACAAAAAAAACAGGAAGCTTAACAGTCCCAAGAAAAGGGGAACAGAGGACAAAAGAAAGGAGAGTCTGAAGCTGTGTTCAGGGAAAGAAACACTGCATGTTTTACAGAAGATCATGTATTCCTCTGGAAACAAGGAAGAAAATAATTAATGATAGCCAAGTTTTGCTTATTCCCTTTAAATTAAAAATCTAGTGTTTGTTTCCAAATGTAATGGTTGGTTTTATGTTTGGAGGTCCTCACACTCCATTAGGAAAGCTATTTAGAAGTTCTGAATATTGGAAGAAGGTTCTGAAAGGTTATGTTAACAACCACAAAACACTGCTTTTGGATGTGATACAGGGCAAACTGCAACACAAAGATCAATGTTTAACTCAATCATTAGAAGTATCTTGTCTCTTATGCCAAGAAATTGTTCCTCAAATTGAAGTGCAAAGCCCCTCCCCCATTAAAAAAATTTCCATCCCTATTTCAATAGCAAATTATCTAATTGTATTTACTTAAACAGAAATGAAAACTGTGAGATTATCTAAAATTAACAAGCTTTAAAAAAAAATAATTAAACAGGTAACTTAGAGATTCTTTATTCTCTTTATGAGCCAGTAAACGTATTTACAAGATTCAATATCAACCTAAACAAAGTCTTGCATGTGATTACAAATAGATAATTACTGCTATCAAATCATTCTGTTTTAAGGTCTTTTTATTAATACAGCAGTAGCTAAGACTTTCTGCTTTGGCTCTCCCATCAGCCAAATCCTAAGGATTTAAAGACCAACACAAAAGATCTAGATTGCTTTGCTTCTTCTCAGTCTCTCTTCCTTGAACTGCTTTACACCTCTGTTAGACAGTAAAGTTCTCCACAGCAAAGAATAAATCCTACTCAATTTATAAAGTCACATGTAAAAATCACAGTCATATTTAAGTAATGCTTAATCATCATCAAATATCATGCCAAAAATAGCTTATATTTCAGCATACCAAGGCAATTTTACCTGCTTCAATAACAAGCCACACGTCTTATGAACTGCAAGTGTTGTCTCAAGTATTCATTTAAAATATGTCTAAAATGAAAGTAAGGAGAAAGTGAATGTTCAAAATTATGGGAGGCGAGGCAGGGCTATGCTCTAATGTCCAAGCACCAATGCTGCTAGACAGGCAGGCTGTAGATACATTTTTGTTCTGTTCCAGTTACAAAATGATTGAACACAGTCCAAAGTGCTAATTCTTTTGAAAGATTACTTACTACATATTACCTTAGAAAACCTGACCATATTAGCCTGTTGTTCAGCCTCTAGCTGGGACTTGGTGAGCTGCAACTGCTCCTTCAGTTTATCAATCTCATCCTGCAATTTGTCTGTCTTTGCTTTCCTCTTCTGTTCTGTTTGAAAGAAACACGGATTTTAAAAATGTTTCTTGTAATTTCTGGAAACGTGATACTTACTGCAAACGTGTTTCTACAGGGTTTCAATACCATCTTCATGAATCGTGACTCACGTAAACAATTTCCCTTCCTACTGTGAGTTGCCAAAGATGCTTTTAAATACATACGTTCTCTGGACTGCTAACATCCTCAAAGACTGAAAAATATCAATATAACTGACATGTGAAATAGTTTATAAAATATTTACAATAAAAAGTATTATATAATCTAATTTCAAAGGAATCTAAGCAGCATAGGCTCAGAAAAAGGATGTATGAAGTACAACGTGAACCTCAATGATTCAATTCTGTTAGGTTTAGTTTATTCTAAATAACTTTAGTAAGGAGTCCATTTGGAATACAACTTATTATTTATCTGGAATGAGTCGGGGGAATGTCACTGTAAAAAAAATTTCACAAATATGCAAAAATTATAACAATCTTTAATCTTGAAACATTTTATCAATTTACCCAGGACTTACTAGGTTGCCCATCATGTGGGAATCTGAGCACAATGCAGAATATTACTTCAGAAATAACTGTATGGAGTATTTCCCTCATACAGTCATTTCAGACTAATTCTTTATATGGTAATTAGTTCAACTGGTTCTGCAGCTCCTTCCACTACCATTTTTATCAAGTACAAAGTGGACAAGAGCTTCTTTCCTTTTCCAATACTTTTATGCTTCCTCAGATGCCTACTCATTTTTCCTGCTGTTTTATTTGCCTGACAAGCTACAGTTCAGACCTCGCTAGATTCTTCCCACTCTTTCTCCTCCCAAATGCTCTTTTTTCCTAACTCATTTCTAATCACTGTCATTTATCAATATTTGTTAGTCCTTAGCAATAAATCCTAAGCGTGCTGCCTAATAGGAAGGAGAGAATTTAAAGATGAAAGAAAGAAACATTGAGAGCAATGTTTTTCAAACAAAACACTTTTTCAATGAAGAGAAACAAAAGTACGTAAGTCAGCGGTATAGCAAACAAGATTATCATAGATACATGCAGTTAGATTATTCTTAACCATTTATTTTTCTCACTATATTTTACAGTCAGTTTAGTTCAGGAGATATTGATCCTATCCAAACTGATTTCAGGTGAGCTGGGTTATTTCTGTACTGATAATTCATATGTATTCACAAAATGTATTCACCTTAGCGCAACTTGCTTGTTTTACCCACACCTTCATAACACACATGCCTAAAGAGAAACTGTGCTCTGAACTCTGCTACTGAATACTCAGTGGGAATGCTAGTTTGAAAAAGTATTGTAAATATGGCATACAATTTTTTGCTAATTATTTTCCAGAGACTGAAACATATGTTGCCCAATACATTTTGTCAGTCAGTGTTGCTTGCATTCACACAAATTTGTATCTGCCACCTAAAAATGGAACGTGAAAATCATTCCCAGTTACATAAAATCATGGACTGCATAACTGCATAATATTTACACTTTTCTAAATTATCTCAATTTTTTGGATAACATTAAAGTACATACCAATCTGAGATTCTTCTGGATGACGCCTCTGCATGTGACTTTGTAAAAAGGAATAGTTCATAAAAGCCTTTTCACAAAACTGACACTAAAAAAGCAGATAAAAACATTTTTGTTATTATTAGCAACATCTGTTTGGTAAGTATAGCAGTTAATGTTTTTAACAGGTTATTACATTTTGTCCAGATGTCAAAAGCAGGGAACTTCAATAAATTGCATTTCTCAAGAATACTGAATACAGTTCTCACAGTGCCAGATTTCTGTAAAGCTATTAATACATTGGTGTTATTTAATGTCTCTCAGTGATGGTCATGGGCAAGAATCCCATCGTGCTAGGCACTGTACAAACTCTGAACAAAAAAAGACTCTGATCAAGTAAGTTTAAATTCAGATATAAACCACAGATAAGAGATTAATATAGGTAGGTAGAGAAGTATAAGGAAAAAGTAAAACAATGCTATTCAGCAAAATACACACTCACTCCAGCCAGCTAGCAGCTCAGGTATTTTAAGACTCTTGTATCATAGAGCACCATTTTAAGACTCTTGTATCATAGAGTACCATATGGTCAAAAAAATCCCCAATAAAGATGAGCTTGGGTATACATAAGTGAGCTGTAAGATGACAATACTAGAACAACCATAGATATATAAAACGGTCAGAAATTTCAACCAAAATAAGGTCACAATGCACAATTTTGCAAGAAAGGGTACATATGTACATTAGTATGCTACCTAGCACCCTTCTGAAGTGTCAACTGTTTAAATTACTGTTCCTATAATTTACTTTTCTTTTTTATATTGAATTTTAAGTTATATTTTAAGTCAAATTTGGATCCTACCCATTTTAAAAGATTTTTTTTGTTCACCTTCAAAGTACCTTCCACTAATGTTCAGAATATTAAAAACAGATGGGTAGTACAAAGGACAGAAGCTACATCTACAGATTTTGCAACATGCTGGTAAGACTGTGAATCAAAGCCCCTAATTGCTTTAGGTAAGGCTGCTTGTTACCTCTTTCTTTCAAAGAAATACTTTTTTTTTTTTCAAATAAATATATTTTAACAAACCACAAATACTCAGCTGAGTCCTTTCTCCTCATCAGTGTGATACGACTGTAAGAGACTGACTTAACAGATTTAAGACCTTGTCGCCATAATCAAATTCCCAGATTTCATCTAATGTTTAAAATACTGCCACTGATAGTCAGGTAGGCTATTAAATATAGGTAACTTCCAGCAAACACTAAAGCCATAAATTATTAAGACAAATTTTGTTGGACAAATGCAAAAATGGGCCAACATAAAACCAAAGCGTTGCTGCCAACCAAGAGGGAGCTCACAGTGTAACAGATCACACATGATTTATGGAATGAAATTGGCTGTGAAATAATGTTATCCATTCAAGCACAAACTTCATGTCAGTTTGACTTGCTGGTAGTGAAAGAAAGCTCTTACTGCAGGAGACAGAATTAACACAGGGAATACTTAGGTTTTGAATTATGTAACATTATTCTTGCAACTACTTTTCACAGTGTTAGACACAATGGGCACTTTATGCCTACATTGCGCATGAGAATATAAGATTAAAAATAATAATTTACAATTAAATTTGTACTACTCAGATGAAGGTATTGACCAACAAGTCTTAAATTTATGACTTGTAGGTACCAGTACCATTTTATAGTAGTATTTCATGGTTGAACTTATATTGGTGGTGGGTTAAAGGCATTAAATCTGAATTCCAAAGCATGGTTACATTAGATACAAAGTGTACCTCCACTAAAAAAGGCAAATAACTGTTTACAGGCTTGTTGGCCTGGTGATGAAACAAGCCTGATCACAGCCAAGGTGATGAAACCTGAACTACCCTCTCAGCAACACCAGCAAAACCCTTACTAGCTGGCACTGCAGATCAGCAAAGATCATGGCACAGACAAATAATACACAATTATTGTTTACTGATCACACTGCTGCCCTGCATTTACAAACTCTAGGAAGAGTTCAATTTAACTCTGGCATTCACACACTCAGAATCCTGAAAACACTGTAGGAACTGTAGGAACTGTTCAATGTCACTCCCTGAACTCACTTTTCCCACATGAACCTAAATAACTTCTAGAGACAAGAATTTACTAACAGAGAGGAAAAAAGGGGGGAAGGCAGATATTTATATGAGATTAAACTAGAAATGGGAAACAGCTTTCCATCTCTGCTTTATTGTAAATGCCACTGAACAGAAGATCAGTGATGAGCCAAGATCACTACCATGTTCTTCAGCTTCCACTGAGACAGTTGCATCCTACAGGAAAACTTGGCAATCACAGTATGAGAATTACTTAACTTTACACATAAAATTATGCATGCAATCAGTTTTCTTTTGCAACACAGAACAGACAAACTGCTCTGTAAGTCGCATAAAGGCTTTTTAAAATGATTCAACATCAGCAGTTTGTCCTTAAGACTAACACTTAAATGAATGCATCGAGACAAGGTTCCCACGAAGACTACCATATGTATTGCTCTACTCTTGGGGCATAAGGTATCTTTTCCCTTACAGAAACATTTAAGCCAACTTAGCTGATGTCTTAAAAAAATCAAACTTTGCCAGCCTGCTGAAATCGGTATTGTATTGTGGGATAAGATTGTACATATATAAGAAAACTTGCATTGGTTCTGTACTGCAACTATTCCATGATTAAGTAGAATTCCAACAATCGGGACTGCTAGTATCCCAAGAATTTTAAAAAATGAAGAAAACTAAACATATAGACACAAAGAGCTAGCCTGAAATCTTGTCAAGTCTGTGTCCAATGTACGCTCTAGACTTCAGACTACATTTGAAGCTGCAGTTTGCATTCCTGAGACGTGTTGAAAAATGCTGAAGCTGAAAAATATTTAAATCTAACTATTACACCCAGAACACAAAAACCGCTCCCAAAAAAACAGAGTGGCATGACACAGAAAGTCAGAATAGCAACATAGCTCTTAGGGAAGACCCTTATGGAACAGATTGTGGAGTTAGGGATGAGCTACCTCACCGGGGCTCTTCACCATCATGCCTGAGTCACTTCTGAGTCACACACACAAGTAGAAACTTTGTGCCTGGAGAATGTTACTGCAGGAAAGTGACAACTTGCAGACAGGTAGGTTACTGCTTAGTACCAGTTCTGATGTATTTGCCCTGCATGCTTTCTGACCTTGTAATTGACACACAAGGAAAGACAGCAACAGAAAGTAGTAACACCTTTATCACAGGTTTTGTATGTGTGTGTATCTGACACCTCAGATGCATGAAAAGCGAACCCAAGAATATAGAACACTTGTTAGCAAGAAAAGGATTTGTTAATGATGTAGCACTCTCCCAAATGTCTGTGATACCGGCCAAATGTTCGTGAAACACAGATGGGACGCAAAGCACCTGCAAGCAATGCACTCCCTTTTTGTAAGGTCACTGGCCCCTGCAGCTCCAGCCTTTCACCCAGCAAGCGACTGCACCCCAGCAAAGCGGGACTTGCTCTGTCACCCACCGCCAGTGGGCTTGGAGCTGGCAAGGTGTGGGTAACCAGGCCTCCTCTCACCTGGTGGTAGCTGGTTCGGGCCTCCAGCATCATTTGCTGGGTGCTGATCATCTTCTTCCTCCGGCGGCACTCCTCCTTGAGACCCTTGATCTCCTGCGAGCGATGGGCCACCTCCTTGCCCAGCTGGTCGCGCTGGGCCTGGGCCACCCGCAGGGCCTCCTCCAGGCTGCCGAGCTGGGCGCTGAGGTACTCCTGGGAGTGCAGCAGGTACTCGGTGCAGAGCTGGGCCAGGCGCAGCAGCTTGAGCAGCAGCGGGTCGGTGGGGCCTTGGCAGTGCGGGCAGCGCTCCCGCTCGGCGCTGCAGAAGGTGACGTGCTCCAGGTGCTCCTGCAGGACCGCCACGTCCCCCTCCCGCGACACCCGGCCCACGTCCACGGCGCTCAGCCGCCGCCAGTCCGGGCCCTCATGGCGGCCGCGGAACTGGAAGGCGGTTAACGGCGCCGGCCCCCCGCCGGCCCCGGCTCCCCCCGCCGCCGGCGGGTAGTAGGCGCGCTCGGTGAATGGCTGCGGGAGAGAGACACGGCTCAGCCCGGGCCGGCACCCACCCCGCCCCGCCCGCCCTCCCTCCCCGGCGCTCACCATGCCGGGGCTCCGTCCCTCGAGCTCCGCTCGGCGCCGGCGTCTTCCGCGTCGCTATGGCAGCCGCGGCCTGTGCTGGAGAGAGGCGGGAGTGAGGCCCGGCCGCGCCGCCCCGGGCCCGCCCCGCCGCTCCCCGACACATCGCCCTCCCAGCGCCCGGCCCGGCCCGGCCCGGCCCGGCGGCGGCGGCGGCGCCCCGGGACAGGCGGCGGGCTGGCTGTCGCCACGCCGCCCAGGCAGTCCCACTGCGGGGACTCCGCTCTGTGCGCGGCACAAATCCCGCCCGGTTCCCCGTCCCGGCATCTTCTCCCCCCAGTACCTCCACGTTCTCCGGGCAGCGTCGTGCTCGCTAGCCCGCTCCCGCGGGTCCCGGCGCTCCGCCTGCCTCGGACGCCGTATGCTTGTACCGGTACATCCTTTACCATCTCCACACATTACTCACATCTACAAATACATCCTCAGCTACGCTATTACGTATATGGATCCTTAGCACAGCTAGACAGCGCACGTCTTCTCTCTCCACTTTCCCTTCATTTCACCATAGAAGCATGTATGTGGCACCCATAGACCCACTTCACCACAAAAGTCTATACGTGGCACCCTGTAGACCCATTTCACTTCACTGTAGAAGTCTACACATGGCACTCTACAGACCCATTTCACTTCACTGCACCATGCCTTCCCACCCACCGCCCTGTCCCTCCACCGTGCTCACTCCACCAAACGTTACACTCTACCCTCCTGTGCTGTTTTATGCCCTTCTCCAGCCTCACCTACTCATCTCCCAGATGTGGTGACACCTGTGACCTCCCCACCATCAGCATATGGTACGTATGCCATTTCTCTGTACATTTGCTTCACACTGCTGCACACCCATGTGCCTCAGCTGGTAGTTCCATGCAATTTCTCCAGTGCAACTCCATACCCTCCCAACACCGGCACACCAACCTCCTGCCAGGCTCTTTCACACCCTTTCCTCACTCTAACACAGTCATACACCCTTTGCATGCTGCTTCCAGATGCTCTCCTCGCTTATCACACCAACATAACTCTGCCTGGTATCACCACACACCAGGACCACTTCTCACAACCGTATAACCCTACAACCTCACCATGTCACTCCTGCCTCTCTCTACCAATCACAAAAACTTCACTCCCATGAAGCATCTCATGGCTTGTGTACATCACCTACTGCACCACTCCATGCTCAAATACTTTTCTTCAAAGGCAACCAGCCCATCTCCCTGCCTCACCACAATTCCTAGTACTCCCCAGCTTGGTGTTGCTATTTCCCTGCTCCTGCTCAGTTGCTTCAAACTCTGTCCCCAGGCAAGAGCATCCTTCTCTTCCATCATACAAAATGACCCTATTCCCTCACTCATCCCTACTACTTTTCTCCAAACAACTGCTTTTTCTGTTACCACTTCTTAATATTTCAGTCCCCTAAACTGCCCCTGCCTTACCATCATGTTCCATGTTTATACCCACCTGGCTTTTCAGTCCCTTCCACACACACTTCAGTTTCTCATCCTCCTGGTCATTTGTAGATACACACCTCTCCAAGAACATTCACACAATATACACTTGATCACACACTCCATTCCATAGGTTCCTCTACACCATATATCATAGACTCACAGAAATGTTCACAAGGGATCTCTGGTGATCATCTAGTCCAACTTTTTGCTCAACACAGGGCTATCAACAATGCTAATTCATATCACCTGTGGCTTTTAAGATGAACAAATAGTCCATGACCTCTTTGGGCGACCTGTTGCATGGCTGTGCTCTCCTCCTGATGAAAATGTTTTTCCCAATATCTCACTGGGTATCTGCTACTACCAAGAAAAAAATGGTTCTGATATTTTTGCAACTATTCTTCAAGTAACTGTAGGCCACTATTAGAGTGCCCCTTTGCCTTCTCTCCACCACACTAAACAAACCCAGCCCCCTCAACCTCTTCTTGTAGATCTTGTGCTGTAGACCCCTAAGCATCTTGTTAGCCCTCTTATGTCCCTTTTCAATTTCACCACATCCCTTGGGCTCCCCCTTAATATTTTCCCCCATTCATCTCCCAGAAACTTGCAATGAACCTCATATCTCATCTGCATTTTTAATATTGCCCTTTCCAGCATAAACAGTAACATGCCTACTATTAATCACAACATACATATATTTCCATGTTGTTATATGCACTAATGCAAGGACCGTTTCCCTCACAAATTACAAGCTCTTGGTTTTATGTACGTTTTTATGTTGTGCAAAAACGCTTGTTTGCTTTTCCCACATATATGAATCGATATAACAAAATACATTGAATCTTCCTACAAACCTGGCCTCATTTAATTCCCCTCATATTAGCAGACATAGGTAGGATGGGATGGGATGGGACGGGATAGGACGGGATAGGATAGGACAGGACAGGACAGAACAGGACAGGATAGGACAGGACAGATGGAAGGGACCTACAACGATCATCTAGTCCAACTGCCTGACCAATTCAGGGCTGACCAAAAGTTAAAGCATGTTGTTACGGGCACTGTCCAAACGCCTCTTAAACACTGACAGGCTTGGGGCCTCGACCGCCTCTCTAGGAAGCCTGTTCCAGTGTTTGGCCACCCTCTTGGTAAAGAAATGCTTCCTAATGTCCAGTCTAAACCTCCCCTGCTGCAGCTTTAAACCGTTCCCACATGTCCTATCACTGGATCCCAGGGAGAAGAGATCACCATCTCCCTCTCCACTTCGCCTCCTCAGGAAGCTGTAGAGAGCAATGAGGTTGCCCCTCAGCCTCCTCCTCTCTGAACTAAACAAACCCAAAGTCCTTAGCTGCTCCTCACAGGACATTCTTTCCAGCCCTTTCACCAGCTTTGTTGCCCTCCTCTGGACACATTCAAGGACCTTGACATCCTTCTTAAATTGTGGGGCCCAGAACTGCACACAGTACTCAAGGTGAGACCACACCAACGCTGAATACAGCAGGATAATCACCTCTTTTGACCTGCTGGTTATGCCGTGTTTGATGCACCCCAGTATATACACCCAACCTATGGTCAGGGCAAGCCCTGGGACACATGGGGGACTCTGTGGTGCCCCCCATAAGCGGTCTGCTCTCCATACCTGCCGGCTCGGCATCAGGAGGTGAGTAGGATGTGCATCCCCTTTTCTCCTATAGGAAACCCAGGCACATAGCAGATTGACGGTCTAAAACGATGGACCACTGATGGGAAAAAATGGGGGTCTGGTACTGAACACCCACAGCAGAGGTGTCTTCCTTGCAGTCAGCGCACCCAGCATGCACCCCAAAACAACAACCATGGGACACACCTCTGCTTCACAGCACAGGGCCAAGCCTTTCCTCCAGCCCTCAGCTACCAAAACCCTACCCAGACAGGGTCAGAGAGACCCAGATCAGCCTCAGATCACTCACTTCAGCAACCCAGGGTCCAACTCTTACCAGCCTCTCACATCCTTCGCACCCACATCTACCCCTGCACAAAGGGAAAGCTGGAAGAAATGTCTGTCTTTTCATACCCTCAGAGAACCACAAGGACTTTTCTCTTACTTTATCCACATACAGAAAAGTTACACCCTTCTGTCTTCCCCACTTCTGTTAAAAGGCTGAAAACCAACATTTCCAAGAACATATCCAGGCCCAGCACAAGGTTTCATTAATCCACAAAATTAATTTCAATATATTGGAAATCTGAACAGAGAAGGTAATAACAGGAATGCAGGACAGTTAGCCCTCCTGCTTGTTGGCTCGTTGGCTTGAGCCACCCTGGAAGGCAATCTTCCAAAATATTTGGCACTACAACTTGCTTTTTGGACCTTTAACCTTAAGCCTACTGGCCACACTTTACTCCAGTACACTTTCCATTCAGATTCTTCCCTCACTTACCATGACATTTTTTTTAAATTTAGAAAGATACTGTGTGGTGTTTGTAACATTGCAGCCTTCTCCTGCAAGGGTGACATTTTTGCCACCTCATTTTCCATGAACAGGGCCTCCAGCAATCGCTACCTTAAAAGAAACTTATTTAACACATTTTTTATATATCAAATATAGATCTGCTTGGTTTACCACTGAACTTTGCACTGCTCTGACTCCTGAAGTATTAAGAAATATATCGCTAATCTCCTTTAGAGCTATTTCTAATATACTCACTTCCGTTTACAGTGTATAAAGACACTTTTATTTGTAAATAAATATTTACAGCTAGATTTTTAAAAAATGGTTAAATACTGACTACCGTCCAAAATGTTCATGCCTCGAGTTCCTTAAAACACCTTGAAAACTTATATTTGGATACTCTTCCTAGTCAAAGGAACTGTTAAGTTGCATACAATTAAATCTATCTCCCAAATATCTGCTCTAACTATTTGACACAGAAGAAATTTCTTTACATAGAAAACATGTGAATTTTGTAAACTACCAATTTGCGTGTCAAGCAGGAGCCTGAAAAAGCACGCATACAATAAGTCTTCAACTCACAGATGCACGGGTTTAATTAAAAAAACCTGTTATTAAAGCCAGCAAAGTTAAACCAAACCCGTGGATATGCTTATTTTCCTCGACTGATGTATTTATTTAGCAATATCCACATGGAGTTTCATGCAGCTCCAACCAAAACGTGCTTTATCTGAATGTGACCTGGCCGTGGTGCATCACTAAGCTGAGGAAAGGTACAAGCCACCCAGGTATCTCAAACGCAGGCAGAAAGAGTACGTGCAGGCTGAGGCAGCCCTGCTCGACCACTTTTTTCCTCTCTTTCTGTCAGATTTACTCCAGCCTTGGAGCTGTGCCCGCGCAGAAGTTAGGGCTGTCACCCACCCGCCGGGCCCTCTCGGTTAGGGGTGGCACCGCCGTAACCGGAGGGTGGCGGGCGGCGGCGGAGGCCTGCTGCCCCGCACACCCCTTCCCACCGGGGCGGGCGGCAGAGGGGAAAAGCGGCGTTTCACCTACCCCCACAGGCCAGGCCCGGGCCGAGCGGGCAGGCAACGGGGCGCTCGGCGGGATGCCGCGGGAGCCGGCCGAGCAGGGCCGGGCCTGAGGGAGGCCCTAAGCCGGGCTCCATCTCCCAGCCAAAACCTCCGGCTCCGCTTCGGAGAACGGCCTCCCTCCCCGCTCCCTCCCGCCTTCCCCTGAGGAGAGGGCCCCGCCGAGCGCTTCCCTCCCTTCACCCTCCTGCGCGCCAACGGCGGCCCAGCCCGGCGCGGTTGGAAGGGAGAAGGGGGAAGCCCCTCCGCTCACCTCAGGCTGCTGCTCCGCGGCGGGGGTGCGGCCAGACGCTCCGCGGACTCTGGTTCTCCGCCGCCGAGCGCGGAGGGGTGGCGGGGCTGCGGCTGCTCCCCGCCCCCGACCCGGGCGGTTACCGGTGCGTGCCGCGGAGGGAGGCAGCTCCCCACCTCCTCCTCCTCCTCGCCTCCCCCGTCCCCATCCCCCTGCGCCTCCCGCTGCGGAGGATGAGCCGGGGCGGCGGCGGCGGGGGGAAGGGGGGAGCCGGGGGCCGAGGCTGGGGCAGCGGGGCGCAGGCCAGGGCTCCCCCGCCTGCCCGTGGAGCTGGAGGGGGGACCTCGGGGGACTGCAGTGAGTGTCATGTTAACTCCCGGGGGCAGCTCTTTCTTCAGTGTTTTCCTGAAGTGTGACCCAACAAGAGGACACCAAGTTCCAGTGAGAGGGTAAGGCGGGAGTACGCTTTCCTGCAGGTATCTTAGGTGAAGAGGTTGGGCTCCATGAAAGTGTGCATCGTGTCGTGCAGCTGGAGCCTGTACAACGCCGGCAGATTCCATCAGGTCCTCCTGATTTTCTTCCTTTTCCCTGCAAGGTTTTGAATTGTGTTTTTTCCAAAATAAATGCTGTAGAGCCTTTGTGGCAAGGAGGAAAATTTCAAATAGTTTGTATTTAATATAAAATATGCCAGCAAGTTCAGCAGAGGAGATGACCATCGCACATTACGACCCCTAATCTTCATTGAGGAGTTCCATTCCGTCAGGGAGACACCGTTTTTTTCCAAAGTACATACGCAATAGGCTCTGGAAAACTTTTGGCTCTCAACATGCATGCTCAGAAACTTACCAAGACGCCAACTTTCCATCCTGAACCATGAAATTCTGTTGTGACAGTGTTGATGTGGGCACACATGCTGCATACACCAGATTTAAGAAAATAAGTAACCATTTGGATGCTCCAGTCTTTAATGTCCTAAGGGTACCTCAGCGTGCTCCAGTCACTAATAGGCGTCCAATCCATAGGACTAGCTGGAGCTAGTCTGAAGGAAAACCTGAACACGTGCCAAATGTGGATGTCAGGTCCTCAGTACTGACTTTTGCTTCTGCAGATCTGCTCCTATTGGGCTGCACCAGTTGCTAAAGCAGGCATTGCCAGAGGAAGATGGGGATATAGAGGCTTTAGTGTGGCAAACTTGAATTAACACTAATAATGAAGAGGGGACTTTGAAAACTAGCAATGCGACAGTCACAGCCTCTCTGGGTCAGGCCTAAAGGCAAATGTGCACTACGAGTTGATGAGCACGTTATGTGAATGGCTGGAGCACTAACTTAGAAAGCAAGATGTGCAAGTGCTGTGCCTTCCGTGCCCTTCTTAAAACGCCCAAACGGCAACACCATACTCTGTTAGCACACCTTCTAAGGATCTCTTGCTAAAGCTGTTTTTTATATCAAAGTAAATGCTAAAAGGTTGGAGATTCTCATCACTTGATGACAGGAGGTGTGTATGAATTGTGCAGAAACGCTTGGATCTTGGTCACTTATTCTAGTGTTTGTTCATTATAAAATACACAAACAGCCCTTGGAACGAGAGCGAGAACGAAGTTTTCTATTCTGTGAGGGTAGGGCCATTACTCTGTCTGCTAGACAGTCTCATTCTTTCCCTCTTCCTTCCTTCCAGAGCTGGATTAATCTTTAATTGCTTGCTATAAGTGGTACAGCCTCACTTGGCAAGAGCAGGTATTCTATAACCCACTTTAGTGCTCGGTTCCTCCCTCCTCATATCATATAGCTTGGTGACAAAAGTACCCTCCTAAAGCATGCGTGGATTTACTAGGAGAGGACCAAGAGCCTTTTAGCTTTTCCCCATCAGTGTGACTTGACGCAGGAGGTTTAGGACAGCCAGCAGTCCGGCTGGAGCAGCCAGGTGATTACTGTTCATGCACAAACAGGCAGTGGTGTCCAATCACCATAAATCCAACATGCACCTACATCTGCCAGGAAGGTTTCAGCTGACACCCAGCCACACAGGTGATGCACCCTGTGAACTGCTGCCTTGAGAGACAGTAAGCTTTCTCCATTGGCTGCCTTCTGTACTTTAGTAATTGTCACACCACATCACATTACATTCAGTAATTGTCACAGAACATCTCAAGAGACATACTGTGAGAACATGTGGGATATGCTCTTCTGGTGAACTAGCTTAAGGTATGCCCAGCTTGTGCACACCATGAAGCACTGAAAAAGAAGCTCAGCAGCTCATTTCTTGAAGACATGGTGCTTTGGGTGTTTTCAGACAAGGTGGTGTATTTTTTTCTTGAGGTACCTAAGGAGGCAGTGAAATACTAGCTTCTCCAGTTAGCTACCGACCTTTTTTTCAGTAATACATGATAGCTGAATGGGAACTTTAGGAACCTAAATTTGCACTGAGGCACTTTCGAGAGTCCTAACTCAAAGCCTTTTCTTCCCCTTGTATTTTTTTATTCCCAGCTTCTTCTACCCAGTCACACTATACGTTTTACACACTTTTCCTATTCTAGCCTGTACATCTCATTACTGTGCACTAACACATTATTTTCCACACGCCAGCCTACTGCAGGAAATGGTTTAAA
The DNA here is from genome assembly GCA_008921705.1 of Burhinus oedicnemus. Taxonomy (NCBI): domain Eukaryota; kingdom Metazoa; phylum Chordata; class Aves; order Charadriiformes; family Burhinidae; genus Burhinus; species Burhinus oedicnemus. The sequence goes on from VFFE01006859.1 coordinate 62,374, forward strand.
TAAAGATCATTCCCACTTTGTGGTCCAAGTTTATCAAATAATGTTAAGTCTATATTACTTAAGTCCTCTACTTAACATAGAGGACTCTGGCAATTAACAGAGTCCTCTAGAGGTACTTTTTGTGCGTGATGGTGTCATGAAACTATTATGAAACTGTGACCTGTTGTTCTAAGAGGATTTTCCATGTTCTGTTGACAGAATGCAATGATGAATATGGGGTTTTTTAGTAGAATTCAGGAAAAAGGAGTAGGGAAGAACTGAGGCTTCTAGGAAGTAGATTTTTATGGAAGGCTGGTGAGAAGAGCTAAGGAAGAATTAAGATGGGATGAGAAAAGTGAGTTAAAGTGTGAGAAGTAAACCAAGGATATTGATTGAAGCAAGGTATTTGTGAGGCTTATAGAGGGTACTGGCAGCTGGAGAACACAAAAAAAGAGAGATTATTCTGATTGTGGGGTGAAATACAGTGGCATCTTGGCCATGGCTATTTGGGAAATGTCCTGGGTAGCAGGGGTGTCAGGGCACAGTGTGGGCCGGCTGTCCCCCATGGGGTGTCAGGGCAGGACCCAGCAGCCACGGCCCATCTCACCACCCCAGCCAGGAGCAGGGCAGCTGGGGGCACTGGGGGCAGCCCCAGCCCCAGGCATCAGGCACCTCCCTGGGGACGGGGACAGGACGAGGCTCAGCGGGGCCCATGGCTGGGCAGGGCAGGGCTGTGGGGAGCTGGAGACCGACCCTTCTGCGGTGTCGCTAGGGCAGGGGCTGAGGACCCCAGGGGAGATGACATGGGGTCCTGGGTGCCGGGGAGGTGGGGGGAGGCTGGGCAGGGACAGCCAGGCCTGGCGCTGCCCTCGGGGCCCTGAGGCAATGCCTTAAGTGAAAAAATTATCTGCGTGTTTTGTGGAATGGAGGAGGATGCCATACATGTTTTACAAGATGTTTTAATTTGAGAGGACAGTGGAAAAACTGTCTTGGGAACTGAGAAATAGACTCTTCAGTAATCTTTCTCCTACAGCACTCTCAGAGTGACGCATACCAGCAATCATTAACTCTGGTGGAAAGTTGACTTGAGTCGCACGGTACAGGTATAATAGAGAGTCTAGTCAGATTCTTGGTTTATTTAATCTTTTCCTTCCTGCCAACTCCCTTGATGGCACATTTTTCAATTTTAATGCCTGTAATACTTTCACCCGTTCAATCTTTCTATCACTTAGTTTACCTGAGAAAATAATTTAAATATATATTTTTATCACAGGAAAACAAAGCATTTAAAAGAAAAGAAAGGTAGGATGAGCCACTCTCCTGTCTCCTCTGTGCCACCTCCTTCATTCCAACACACACCACCAGCTGTGATTAAGCAGTTTGAAGACACACTGCCCTATGTAGTTTAACAAATTTAATTTTGAAGTTTGGGTACTTCAGACTCTTCTCCAACTAAATCTTCTTATTTTATTCAAATAAAGCATTTTTCTCTTCCATGTTTATCTTCATGTAACAACTCTATCTGGATTTTACTGAGATGGCCACACAGTTCATTTATCTTCCTTTCTCCCCAAACATGGAGGGAATTCAACTTAACTCTAAGGAAATGTCTGTAAACTCACCAGTTGTGAGTTTCATCTACTTTACACATAGATAGTATTGTAATAGCGTCCTGTCTGTCTTATTTGTGGTGAACACCGAAGTCATATGCCAAGAACAGCATCATGAAGCTGTTTAACTTCTTGGGTGAGCATAACTTGAAATTTCAGTCTCATTTCTGATGACTGTTAACTTTTTCCCTTTTAACTCTTCCCGTTAACTCCTTTCCCAGTACGTGAACAATCAGGTAATTACATGTACCAGAGTTTTAGCACAGTGATACTTTCTTGACCGTTCAAACCTCTTTCTTGACCTGTCAAATTCATACGGCCAAGAGTCTCACTATGTACCTCTGTGCGATGAGGAAAGGGAAGGCTGCAGGCAGGACCTCAGCCAGGATGACTGTGTTTCCCCTTGGCTTCGGCCATTCCTTGGCCAAGTGCAGTTTGACTGGGAGCCTCTGTGGATACTCAGCAACTCAAGCGATGTCAGCCTCAGCCTGGCTTACTGTCTCCTGTAACTCAGCAGTCAGCACACCCCGGAGCCCTGTCACTGAGTTTGGCACACAGTGCTGGAACAGGAATCATATTTGCATGGCTTCCAGGCGGTCTGCAGGTCCAGGCAGGGTAGATATCCCTCTTCCAACCCATCGGGTTCACCCAGTGAGCTCCATTCAACCAAGCTCAGGTTTGTGCTCAGAAAAAACATCCGGTGTCCATTGTCTGACACGTGGTATTTAACTTTTTTGTATTTAGAAACCATTGATAGAATAGGAGCAATAGGAAGGTCACTGAACACTGAAACCAGATCAAGGACTTAGTTTTTAATACTTAGCAACCTCTAGGTGAATTTTTAACGGCACAAATTAGATATTTGTTCTTTGTCTAGCAACTACATTGCAGTTTTACACTGACTGGGACACAATAATTTTTTGTGAGCAAGAAATAAACTGTATGAAAAAGGAAAATGAACCACCAGCTCTCAGAACCTCAGTCACAAAGCATACAAGGGCAATGTTTCCCCTTTCCTTCTTTTTCCCAAATGTTGTCAATCCTAATACTCAAAATTTAAGGGCATGCCTTAGGACTCTGTGCCCCTTCAGGACTTTTCAGAGTCCTGGATTCAGCAAAACTTTAATTTCTGAAAACAAGGAAACGAAGAGGTAATCAACATACCAGCCACTCTGCAGGATGCACACAAGATCTTTGCTGTCTTCCTTAGGTTGCACTTGTCTGCAGATTGCTATACTGAATGGCAAAAAGGATTAGCTGGAGCAAACCTGTGAGTGTGAGGGGAAACAATGTGTATATATATATATATATATAGGTGATCTCTGCATGGCCTCTGGGTATCTGGTCATAAGAGAGATGCAGGGTGCCTCATTTCCTCAGGCCATCGTTGCTGCATCAGCAAGGCAAATTTTGTTGCCTTTTTGGACCATTTGCAATTAGAGGATAAACTAAGTCTGTTAATTCGGAGGTGGGTGCGTAAAAGAGGATGCTAGATGGCATCACATGGCTATGGTTTACATGTTTGTAAAAATGTGCATGAGGGCTATTCTTTTGCCAAATGTCTTGAATAATTGCTTAAGAGATACAGGAAACTGCCACTTGGGAAAAAGAGTATGGAGGTGTCTGCTAGAGCAGGCAGAGGTAAGGTTGCACACATACACACGTTCACTTTGTAGTCAAAATTCTTGAAGTGTGAAATTTGCTGACCTTGGTGTTTTGGCAGAACATAAGGTAGGAATGAACACTTTCACTGATGGCACAATACTTTGTCAATAATATTTTTCACATTTTTTAAAATCAAAGAGATGTTCGAGAGAAACAAACAGCTTGGAGTTATCATGTAGGTTTGGAACTCGGAATTGAGCTGAGAAAAGTATTTGTAAGAAATGACAGGTAAACCAAAACCAGTTTCAGGGAAATCAAAACTCGTTATGAAAATAGATGAATTTCATAAAAAGCTTCAATAAAAAAAAAAGAGGAGAGTTCATTAATGTTAACATTTTCTGTATATTTTTAAAACAGAATGCTTTCTTTCAGAAATACCAAAATATTTTAAATTTTGAAGCAAAGTATTTTAATTTCAAAGTAGCATTTTTATTTTAAAATGTTCTATGACTTAAAAAATGAAAATAAATATTTTAAAAGGCGTGTACTTTCATAATAAATGTAATATTTTTTGAACATTTCTGGAATTTTTCTGGTTCAGACAGAAGCCCCAGTATATCTGCTTCTTGTCTACCTCTAATTGGGACACTATGATGTCAGCGTAAAGCATAAAATGGTGTTCGTAATATCCCCGTCCCTGTTTGACACTTCATTATACCGGAAGTTTAAATTAGGCAGGAGAAAGTGGATGCATTTTGAGATGTTTGGAGTTTGTTGCTGCTACCATGGCTAGTAAGAAAAGTTGCAGACATAATTTTCCTGATTAAAATAAATGTAAAATAAATTTAAGTGTTAGGAAACACTGATGTCTAATTCCCCTTTTCCAAGTTCTGTCCTACATACAACATAGCCCTGCTGATAAATTAACTAGTGATATAGCATAGTGAATAAAGCAGACTCAAGGACCTTTATTACAAGAAGTTTAACACAAATGAGACCAAATGACCTACGTAAAGCATATTTATAGCAGTATAAGTAGCAAGTAGTAGCGAGTATGTTTATATAGCATTTAAACACATGGCCATAGCACAGAGAGCTAAATAATTCCACACCAGAAATGTGCTTCTCCCATTACAGGTATGGTGAAGACATACATGCAGAATTATGTTAGGATAATACAGAGGGGAATTAACAGAGGCTAGCCATGCTCTAAAGATGCCTGGTCCCTCACACTCCCTTTCAAGTCCATGGACAAAGATACATTTTTCCAAGTCCAAGCTTAGAGTACATAAATTAAGTGCTTGTGCTGAACTGCAGTTTGCAAGAGCCTTTCTACTTCCATTTACTGCAAAAGGAGCCCAGAGAAATTAATTTCCCTAAAGTTCTCTCTTATAAATACCAATCCAAATGTGGAATTACCAAAAGATGTGGCTACATAAACAATAATCTCACGTTAACCAGATGTACACTACTATTTCATTTAGCTTCAACACATCTAAGTTTCTGACAGGGACATACATAGATGAGAATAAAAACGGGTGTAAGGTGTGACAGACTTCTTAAAAGAAGCAGCACTGAGAATAGTATCTGTGTGTTATCATCCTCTCTCAGCTCCTCCTTTATTTTATACTAGACTGAACATGCAACATAACAGCCTGCTATACTGCTTCTTTTCCTGTATTAGGAAACTGTTTGATTTATTTGGGTGGGTTTGGAAATGAGATTATTAATTAAAATGTATTGCCAAGTATACTGGCTCACAGGTAATGAGCAGGGTCCTTCCAGTACCTTCTGTGCTGTCACGTCTAATCCAGACTTCTTACTGTATCGTGTTCTCGGTCAATAAATAGAAACTACAGATTTAACTGTCTCCACCGTATGACACCGTATTCAGTTCACCGTCCCTATTAGAAGCCACGAGTAGCTTCAAGAGTCATTCCTTGCTAATTGCCGCCCTCTGCTGTTACTGTATATATTACAAGCAGTATCCACTCTCACTCCGAAACTCAAGACTGCTGAAGAAACTTGTTTCTGATACCAAGCTAATTTTGATTAATGCCTTTGAAAGACTTCACACTACAGCTGTATTGCTTTGCTATTTTTTTGAAATCCAAAATGTTGGCATGTGATATAGAATCATTTAGGTTGGAAAAGACCCTTAAGATTACTGAATCAAACACATTTCCTTGTAACTCTTTCTCCTCTTCTGCATCTTGCCTGCTTCTGAAATTGCACAAACAATTATGTGTTAAAGAACTTTTTTTCTCCCAGGTTTATACTTAATATCCGAATTATACATGTTTGGGGATCTATGATAATCAAGAATGGTCCTTCATGGTTTCTGGTCTCTTTCAAGAATTGCTGTGTAATTCTGTGTACCTGGTGGCACTTCCCGCACAGAGTGACAATGAAAAATGCTTTGTCTTTGAGCATTTCATTTTGCAGAGCTGGCATTACACACTGTTCTTTACATTATTGTGTCAGCCTGAAATATTGACCTTGGCTCAGTATTTCAGGGCAAAGGTCAAGAAACAAGGGCTTGTCAAGCAGCTACTCAAACTGATACCTGACACCTTAATCATACTACTTTCACCTTGCTTTAAGGAATTTGATGCTTGAATCTTTATGCTTGGTATTCCAGTATGAAATACTGAGTTTCCTACAGATTGTTTTCTCCTAATCTTGTTATTAAGGTTCCATAAAGTATATCGTCATCCTTACTATTATTTTCAGTTATCTTAGAGGGCTGGAGGTGTAAATTCCCTTTCATATTCACTTTCTCTGTCTTTGGTCTAATACTTTTTTCCTCAGGTAAAATCAAAGGAATTAATTTACTGTAGCAGTGATTACCTTCTGCTCAGTACAGTTTTAGGCTTTCATATTCTGTCTTAGCTATAGTGCTACACAGTCGTCATGTTCTTCACGATGACATCTTTAGAATGTCATCAATTATTCATTTCACATCACACATTATTTCAAGTTCTTATTTCTGAGTATCTTCTGCAGGTCAAATTTCAAGGTGATACCTTTGAAGCATCATCTTCCAAATGAAACGTTGAAGACGGGTATCTTACTTTTTTTTCAGTCTGATCTTTCAGGACAGGTTTTAAATTATATCATCTGGGGTGAGAAAGGTAATGTGACTGTACCTGCGGAATGAAAAAAGAAATTTCTGTGGTTCCCAAATCAGACTGCAAGCCTCAAGTTTTTTACTCTCTCAGCAGATTTTTACTTTCTCAGCAGACTTCCCCTGAGAACAGTACTTACTTTTTTATATTGATGGGGTATAATATATAATCTGCCCCTACCATGAATCATTTATCCAACAACACTAGGCAGATAATTTGAAACAACTAGGCATATACAAGATTAGTTTTTCTGTGGTAGCTAAGAATAGATTGTATTTTCATGATAAAAAAAGGAAAAGAGGTCTCCAAAAATATGCGTTAGATTGCAGGCTATCTTACATAGGCTTTGCTTTCAGCTTACAGATCCAATATGAACTTCTAGCATGAAAATACTGTGCTCTGTTAAGTCCCATCACCAATTTTTCTGCAGTCTGGTGAAAAACCTAGTAATTTTTCTGGCATGCCTGGAAGTCAGCATACAGTTAAGGCCAGGCTGACTATCTTGGCTTTGCTCTCAATGGAAAACACACTTGTGTCCCGGAGACAATCAAGCACGGTTTGAAACCGCCGCACTTGCCTTCCTCCTTCCCCCGCTCTGTGGCTAGGTCAGACACAGTGATAAAGAACCAAAATCAATTTACTTGTGACTTAGTGCCCGTTGTTTTTATTTGAGTAGTTCAGAGATACCGACCTCGAAGAATGAAGAATAACAACGACCATCACACCCCAAAAGGCGACCCTTTATACTGACAGTGTTAAGCTCACTCCATTAGCCCCGACGCCAGCCGTTTCACCCCCTAGCTGGCCCAGGGCAACCAGCCCGCATCCTTCTCCAGGCCTGCCAGCACCTGCCAAGCACCCTCAAAGGGGCTAAACCCGGGCCTGGAGCAAAGCCCTCCGCATCGCAGGAGAAGCCTAGCTGCCCTGGGGGCGGGCAAAGAGACACGAGATAAAATACAGAAGCAGACGGGGACACTCAGGGCTTAGCTTTCTGCTGGAGGCCTACTGCCTGACGCCATTAACCCGCGCCGCCATCTCCAGTCAGACCCGCTGCTGGCGCTGGCGTCACTCCACCTTCCTGCGCATGCGCAAGCTCCCCCTGCCGCGCAGGCGCGGAGCCGTGCCCCCGCCTTTCCCCCCTCCCACCCCCCGCCTCAGGAGGGGCCCGGCCTTGCGCCGCTTCCACGTTCGGCGAGCGCGAGGGGCGGGCTCGCACGGCGCGGCCAATCAGAGGCGCCCACGACCCACCCCGAAGAAGTTGGAGTCGTCGGCACGGGGCGCCGCCACTGTCGCCGCGGGCGTCGGGGGGCGGCGGAGATGGTGTCTCCCGCGGCCTCCGCCGGGCGCCTGGGCTCCGCGCTGCCCTTCCTGCTGGTGCTCCTCGACCTGCAGTACCAGGGTGAGGTCGCCTGGCTGCCGAGGGCCGCGCGGTGGGGTTTGTGAGGGGGTGTGGGGGAGCTGCGGCCCGGCCGGGGTGTATGTGTCTGTGGCAGCCGTTTCCCTCCGCGGCCCGCCGGGGCGTGGGGCAAGAGCCTGAGGTAGGGCTGCCGCTGGGCCCGTAGTGGTGCCCAGCCGCGGGGGGAGCCGGCGGCTGCTCGTCCTCCTTCCTTCTGGGCTCTTCTCAGCGGTCGCGCCCGTTGAGCGTGTTCGGGTGCCCGGCCGGGCTGTAGGGCAGCCGGTACAGCCGGGCCGAGGTGCCGAGGGAGAGCGGAGCGGACCCGGGGGGGCTGCGGCCTGCCCGCGGGGAGCCGGCGGGCCTGAGTCAGGCGGTGCGCAGGGCCGGCCCGGCCGGGCCGGGGCCACCGCCGTGGCGGCGGGGTCAGCCCCCGCGGGACGTCCGGGGCGGGGGGATATTTCTGGAAAGGGTGTGAGGAAGAAGGAGGTACAGAACCGCCACCTCATCAAGGGTGTTGCGAAGGGTGTGTAATGAGGGCACCGTCACTGCTTGCAACCTGTTCGGTTTTATCTGAATTCCTGGCGGTGGTATTTTAAGGTAGCTTGATGCATGTGCTTCCTTTTCCTTGGCCTGCCGATGGGGTGCCAGCTACTGTGAGGTCTGGAAGATGTCGTGGTGTCCTCCAGTGCAGCTGTGGGACAGCGTTGGCTGGTTCTGTACTGGCCTTGAATTTCTCACTTCTGTATGAATTTTGCGCAGTTTCCAAGTTCAAAGGCTTTTCCAGTGGTCCTTCTCGGCCATAGCCAGACCTAAAAATTCACTGAGGTTTTTGACAGTTGTGTTGCATTTGTTTGTGGTTTTGTTTTGTTGTTGTGGCTTTTTGTTGGTTTTTTTCTCTTGCTATTAGTATTTGAAGTTCAGCAGAGAAGTTTTTCTGCACTTTGTGCAGCCTGTTTGCTTTCAGAGTACGCTCCTAGCAACACCTGTATGGTCAAACGTGTATTCACAGGCTCCTGTTAAATGTATAACTTGGTTATACAATTGCGCACATAGGCAGAGTTTCACCTGAAGAACGTTCTTTAACTGACAGTGGCAGATTGAAGTGGAACTGAAGCTATCACAAGTCGGAATAAGTCAGACTTAAGACTGGCCTGGGCTTGACATTAGAAATTCAGTTGATGTACTAAACTAAGTGACAGCAGGAACATACTGTGGCAAAGATGTCCTGTAATATAAGACTACATACTGTGGTGTTGAATTGCTTTCTTTGTATGTGTATTCTGGTAGTGTTAGAAGAAAAATAATAATTGTGGTCAAATTATACTTTACTTTTTTTCCCCTAAGATTGTGGCAGTGATGCTCCTGCTGAGGATTCTTTGTTTCGGGTTGCCATGCTATTTCAAGTATATGGTTTAATGGCTATGTGGACTTGCCAAAGCCACATTTCCTAATTTGGGGTACATTTTCTTAACTTCAGTTAATAAAGGTGTACAGTAATAGAATGAAAAGTGATGGTTCTGGATGTTATTCACTGAACTTAATAACCTCTTAGTTCATAAGTTCACTTTCTAGAGTATGTTTTTAGGGAATTTACATTATTTAAGGATATGGATTTTTTTCTCTCGGATATTACTAGTCTTTGACCTCAAAGGTGTTCATATTCGTGTTTAAATTTGCATCTAGCTGTCTTGATAATAGAAGTCTGCCTTGGTACAGAATCAGTGCACCAGAACTCATGAATCGGTGCAAGTCAGTTGGCCTGTATTAACTTTGTATCTTACAGTCCATATCTATGAATACTAATTTATATCTGCCTGGTAAATTAGCTTATTGGTGATGTGGCGGGTTGCAGTTCAGCCCTTACTGTTGTGTTTCCCGAATTCTTCCCCTTCAAATATCCTGACTTGTGCTGAATAAGCTCCCATTTGACACAGATCACCTCTTGGGAAGATTCATCCTTCATGGCTGTTTGTCTGCGCTAATAGCAACAAAAAGAGGCAACTGAGAAGGATAGAGGAGTATTGTTCCTCTTCCCCATCTCCTTCCTAGTAACAAAAGAAAGGAAATGTAATAAGGGGAAGAAGAAACGGGTTTAAGTATACAGAGCTCAGTTCATTATTGTCAGATGACTAGCCTTAAGTATTCCTTTCACTGCACCCCATCCCACCCTCCCTGCCCCTTCATGTCCTGAGTTTGGGAGGCTTTTTTTCTTGCCCCAAGTAGCGAAGGATACTTGGGGAGGGAGAGTGCCTATTTGGGTTGCCAGTCTTAGCTATCTTTACCAACTTTCTTTGCAAACAGTGGGAGAAAAAACTTGATGGAAGTTACACGTGGCTCAACTGGATGCTCTGAGGCTCCTTGTGAAACCTTTTCTGTTGCTCCTGAAACTAGTTGCTTGTCCACTTCGTACTTTATTTAGTCTTGTCCTTGAAAAAACACACTTGCAAACACGCAATAAAAGCAAAGCCCAAACCTGTTTAAAAATAAAAGCAAACTTAAGACTTATGCTAAACACAAGGTCATTCTGATCAAAAAAATGCCCCAAAAGCAGGATCTCCCACTGACATGACAAGACAATCTTCAAGCTCTTTTATGTAAATTAAAAAAAAAAAAAATTAGACCATTGTAATTAAGATTAGTGACATGCATGTTTCTTCTTTGTCTTTGAAACAATTCTGTTTCTGGTGCACAGTCGGAACAAATTCTTTTTATTTTCAAAGTCCTGTTACCCAGTTTGGGGACAGAAGTCTACAGGGGAAAAAGAGGATTGTGTAGACAAATCTAAAATCTTGAAACTGTTTCCAAGTTGGAGGGCTTTCTTAAACTTTTTACACTGTGGTTGTGACTGCTTATATGAGGATATAGTTGAAGTTTGTATGCTTAGGTACCCACGTATTAGCACCAGTTATTCTAATAAAACAAAATTCCTACCAGGAAGTTATAATTTACTTGAAGTGAGTGTATTTAACTGGAAAAACAGGTTAGCTGCACCTGCTTATCATTCCTGTGCCTTCTGACTGACTTCCTTTGAGTTGTCAGGGCTGGTACCAATTCTTACGTGGGAGCAGTTTGGTGGTTTTTCTTGGGTTTGATGTTTCATTTTTTTCTTTTTTTTTGGCTCTTCCACTCTAGCATAAGTGCCAGGACTACAGACTCTGAATTTATCCAGAAAATCTGACTTGATTTGACAGCAGGGGCTCTTGTGTGTGGTTGTGTGAGGTCCTTGGTGAATAGATAACAATTAGGCAGGCTTTAGAAATAATATTCAAATTAAAATACTTGGAAGTTTTAAAAATAAACACTATGCTTGCATATCTCTTGCATGAACTTGGTTTCTTGCTGGAGCACATGAAGCTTCTTCAGCTGTAGCGCTGGGTGCTTAGTATCCAGCTCACTAATGTCTGTCTATCTGTTGGAAAGAGCTTTGTAGGGTTGGTTTGTTTTTTCTTCCAGTTGAACCGGAGTGAAATAGGTTACACAGAATTGGAGTCCTTAGAGTCCTGTGCCTGTGTTAACAGTTTTCAGATGTCTACTGTGGGGTGGTTTATTGAGAGCAATTGTTTGCCTGCAGCCAGAAAATGAATATTTATATGAATAAACAGCCCAACTATCAGGTCAGTGTACAGTGTTCCTGAGTGTAGTTATTGCAAATGTCACTTTTCATCATGGTTACACTGACAATATAGGCTCCTGCTGGAGAAGCCCACATCAATTTATGATGTTCAGCAACTTGCAGAGCCAAATTTTAATGTACGTCTAGTATAATCAGTCTTGTTCTGCAGGGAACCTACAGTCTTTTACAATTTGCTTTATTTCTCTATCCGTGTTGCTCCTGCTTTTCTTTCTTACCTGTTTACTATTTATGGTCACCTTTCTCATTTCCTTTATTTACTATTTTCAAAGAAAAAGGTGGCTCTCCTGCCTAAAGTATTATGTAACTGTAAAACCGTACTGAACATAATGTATATGAAAGACCCTGAATAGTATAGGTACATCTTAATTGTGGAAAATCTATTCTTGGAGCTATGCTGATTTGACTAAATGTGAAACAAGGACACTCCTTCGGATGCTTGAGACTCTGAAAATTGAATGCCATGTTTAGGTGGATGGAAGATTCGTCAAAGAGTAGTTTACACCCCACTTCTAGAACACCACTTGAAACTGCCAAGTCTTGAAAGATTTCAGATTTTCATATGCGGGGAGGGATGAAGCTTAAAAAGTTTTTTTTCTCTCCAATGCTTGGTTTATCACTTTAGAGGACATCAAACTACTCGGTGATCAAAGCTTCAAGCTAGAGAAGCAGCAAAATGGCAGAGAAGAATGTCCATTTTTCTGAAAATTGGACCTTCGCATAAAAGCTACCTTGAAGTAGAATACTGTGTGTGGAAAAAATTAGTGTCAAGAAATACTTCTTCACTATCAGTGTAGCTATTTCTATTTTATTCAGAGCTATACATACCTAGAATGGATTTTAAAATGCATCTTTTAATAAGATCCCCAGATTGACTATATGATAAGTAATTACTATTTTAACTTCATCTCTTTAAACAAACAAACAAAAAATACTGGAAAGTTGGGGCTTATTTAATAAATTCACTTCCATTAATTAAAAAGGAATTTGCTTGCTGTCATTGTTCTAAAGCAAATAATTGAATTGAAGCCCTTGAGTCCAGTTTGTTGAATTATTATAAATATTTTAGCAGATAGAGCTTTTTCCAGTGGATAGAGGACATTTTGTTCATTTTAGTATAGACAGCTCAATGATTTTCTTATAATATGGAAATAAAAGAATTATGAACTATATTAATGAGTAGGAAAGGAAAATGACATTAAGATCCCAGGTGCTGAGAGCTCCAAGTTCTAAAATCTTGATGACACAGTGATCAGAAAATACTGTTCTTTCATTACAAATACTTTGTTTCATCACCTTTCAGCCTGAGAAGTTTTGATACACTTTCCTTCAGGCTGTGTAGTGTAACATTTTTATTCAGACTCTATGAAACTATTCAAAGTGCTACTGTGTTTTTCTATTTAAGATTAATTCAAGTGCCTATCTGAGTAAGCTTGATATAAAACCTGAGTGAAAGAAATTGATTCCTAGTAATCGTAGTTGTTTTCTAATGTGATGTATTTATTCAGGATTTTAATATATTACCCTACTTATTTATGCATATGATATGCTCTTAATAAAAGAAAACTGGTTATAGTATGAAAGTTTTAATAGTCTTAAACTGGTAAGTTGTAGTGAAATTCTGTCCTGATTTGAAGAATGCTGGGAGCAGTACAAGTGAAAAACCTCTGTGGCTGAATTGATGTATGTACAGCATGTACTTGCACTTAGCTGCTCATTTCTTTTCAACAATAGTCTTTCCCTGTTGGTTGAGCAGCAGCAACTTATTAGCTTTAAACTAAAACTGGCACTTTGAAAGCATACCACTTTAACATAATTTTCATACTACTGGTTAAATGAAAAGAGAGTGAGAATTTTAATTGTTTATGTGGTCTGGAAACAGTTTGCCTTGGAAATGCTAAAGATGAGACAAAAGTGCAGTAGATGAGAAGCCAGTCTGCGGTAGTTAGCAGTTCTCAGTTAAGTTCTAACTTACCAGTAGGGTAATGAAATTTAATGTTAAGCCTTTTTGTATTTGCTATGTGTGCATTATGAATGTTTTTCCAGATTCTTTTGAAATTGAAAGCCTACATAGAAATGTCTTTTGTCAAACTTTTTATAGTTGGTATATAAAGCTTGATGTGCAAAAGTATGTTACTGAATGTATAGACAGGAATAGAAATATTTGGTGCCTTCTCACAATTTGGTGCTTTACAGTGTTTATCTACTTTGACGTCCTTTTTGGGGCAGGGAAGACATGCTACGTTTTTATTAGGCTGCAAGTTGTTCTAGTACTGGAAGCTGTGACTTCTGCCTCTGTATCAACAACAGTTTGTTATAAGTATTGTATTATGACTGTATGCATTCGGTATAATCAAACTGGTCATTCAAAACAATGTTGTTTTTCTTTTTTTTTCTTTAAGGAGCTGAATGTGGAATAAATGCGGAAGTAGAAAAACAACTTGAAATGGGAAAGAAGTTATTGGCTGCTGGACAGCTAGCAGATGCTTTGTCTCACTTTCATGCGGCTATAGGTACGTGTCTCAGGAAAGTGACTCTTGCACTGAAACACCTCTGGGTGAAGGGGTTTTTTTGTACTATTTGCTTCATTAAGTATCCTGCTTTCTTGCAAATTTCATTCCATGAGTTACAGAAGTTGGGGCACCTTTATGCAGCAGTTTGGATGGGAGCCAACAAACTGAGGGGTTAAATGTTTGCTTTGATAAATTTTAAAGCAACTTTGCTGCTTAAAATCCTTGAATTGAAGAGACAGATAGCAGCAGTAACGAACAGTGTTCGTTAACACTACAATGTCTCAATTGCGTGGGGTTTTTTAATTCTGTTAAGTTGTTGGACTTTGTTATAATATACAAGTGCATCACTTTCTCTGAGAAGAATAATACCAAGGTGTTACGCAGTAATGAGTCAAACTATTGAAACTTTTCTATTTATGCTTTGGTCTAATAGTGATATGTAAATTAAATATCTGCTGATTCTGAGCCATTAATATTTTCTGTGAGTTCTCTGAGATCAGCTTCCCTTATATAAAGGGAGTGCAGGGGGGGAACTTCTTTTTCTGTGGTATGGAAGCTCCTAATTCCACCAAGAGATGGTCTGTTTCTCCTTTTGCCTTGTTTGTCTCTGCCAAAGCATTCCTGTGGGATCTCAGCAGAGTTTGTGTTACAACGTGGGTTATTCCTTTATTATTGGTTGGCAAGCTTTAACTTGGATTTGGTGAAAAGTACAGTTCAGTCTGTGGCCATGCAAATGCTGGTGGTGGCGCAAAGGCTGCAGTGGTGTGAGGTGCCTGCATGGGGGTGAAACCCTCTGCTTTGCCAGCAGTTCTGGAGCAACTGGTAGAACTATGGTGTGACCACCTCTGTTGTGACCTTGTCAGTATCTCCATTGATATTGGGATTCTTAGTTGGTTGTTGATTTGAGCCTGATTGCCTAAACGTTCATCACACTTCTTTCTTCATTGTGTTTTGCCTTTTTGAAAAGATTTTAATCACGATTTGCCTACTGTGTTTGTAGAGGAGGGGAGAAGAGATTTCTTTAATCTTTTTTTTGTCTGTACTGTGTCATTGTAGACTGTGAGGTAAATGGATCTCCTTGTCTTGCCACAGTCAGCCTATTTTTCTTTTTTGCAAACATCTAAAGTAAAAGAAAGCTACTGTCTGTTTTCTTTCTCTTCAGTTAAACTTTCAACTCTTTCTTCAATCTCATCAAGTTGATGGCTTATGCCTTCTCTCTGGGTAAATGTCAATTGCTGTTCATTACTGTTACTGGGGAACTGAGGCAAAACCATATTCTTACTGTCAGAAGGATCATCATCTGGTGCTGGAATGTGCTTTCTGGGTTAGCTCTTTCTTATCTTTCATTCTTTTAATAAGGGTCCTTAATTTTAGCTATTGATTTGTGCCTACTCTGTGCATTTAGTTGTATGCAGTAGGACTTAATACTTCCTTTTTTTAAAGGTTGTAACATTTGAATTTACTTGATGTCCATAATGCTGGCATATAAGCATGGGAATTACTAAATTTCAGTGCTGGATGTTAGCGTTTCCACAGCCAAGACATTGTAGAGGAAGAGTGCAGATACCTTTTTCACTGAGAACTGAACTAGTATTTTGGGAATGGAGATGGCCAGCTACGAAGCTTGGTTACTGACGTAAGATTTTTGGCAATGCTATGTGTTCCATTTATTTTAAAGTTCAACTTCAACCTCAAATGAGGTCAGGAAGAGAAATACTTGTTTTGTTCCTCAGATATGGATGTCCTTGTCTACAAATTCTGGATTGATTTGTTTTGGCTTTTTTTTAATAGAACAGTAAAATGGTTACTGTCTTCTACTGCATATGGTTGTTTGGGTGGTCTAAGTTGTCTTTCCTTAGCCCACGGTAACTGTAATCTGTTTCTTTGAAATACTGCATTGAGAAGAATATTCAAGAAAATTCTTCTTGGTTTCAGAGACTGTTTGTCTCCTGTAAGGGTGTACATATATGTGCTAGCTCAGAGAGTGTTGAAATTGCTGGATCTTGGAAGTTTGACCAGCAGACAAGATGGGATGTGTGGGCCTTGAAGTTAGCCTTCAGATTTTGATAGTGTATGTGTGTTTGTCTGCTGTTGACAGGGGGTGTTGATGCCCACTTGAATATTAAAGAAGTTGCAGCTATTTGAATGGATGGTGTAAGGGGTTTATACATCTGTGATGACATTGGACTAACAGATTGGTCATTTGGGGATTATTTGCTCGCATCCTATATGATGGACAGGGACTGGGATAGAGAATAATGAATTAACATCCTTTCAAATGTAGGCCTGCAGTTGGAGATAAAGGGTTAGTATATAGTGGCTGTTTCCCTGTACAAAGCTGACAAACATAAGTATTTCAACTTCAATACTCTTAATTATTTGGCATTTACTGTGTTTCTGTAATCTTTATTGTTAAATAATCAAACTGCATAGAAAATGTTGCTTTGCTAGTATTACAGATGTTGTTGTGTTTTATTGATAAATACCATTTTTTCCACTGGCTTAAAACTCAGGTAATGTATTTTAGTCATTACAGTTTCACTGTACCCAAAGTTTCAGTTGCTTTGAGGTACTATTCTGATTACTGTTCGTTCTCTTGCAGAGGGAGACTCTGATAACTACATTGCTTATTACAGAAGAGCCACAGTGTACTTAGCCATGGGCAAATCTAAAGCAGCAATTCGTGATTTAAGTAAAGTGGTTGAATTAAAGCAGGACTTCACATCAGTAAGTATTACTGGAATTGAAAATTGTTCAAGCGTTACAAAAACCTTCAAAGAAGGTTGTTTTTCAGATTTTGCTAATCAGAAATAGAAAATACATTATTGCTCAGAAGGCTTCAGATAGGATAAAATAATAGCAATGGTGTATGTGCTTGAATCTGCACCTAGGCTGAGTGCAGTCTAGCCAGTTATTCTAGCAACTAATAGTAGTTTTATTAAGTTAATGTTTCTCATGGGTTTGTGCTAAACACTTTCCTTCTCTCACCTGTGGTTATTCTCCTCTCAGTCACCAAGGCTATGCCCTCTGAGAGCAAGGGGTGGAAGAGAGTGCACAGATGCATCTGTTTTTCTTCTGTCTTTATCAGCATTTAATTTGCCTAATCTCACTGCCTTCCTATGGGATTGTTGCAAGTTCCGATTTACCCCTTTCTCACTTCTGCTTACCGTATGTGGAGACTGCCTCACTAGTTGGAGACTGATGCTGGAGTCCTCCATCTGATTCTCTGGTCTCCCTTTTCCATGGGTAGTGGCATGTCCTGTATAGTTTACAATGAAGGAGCAAACATTAAGTTCATTGTTGTATGAAAATACTCCGATCATAAATCAAAATCTTCTAAATCATTAACTTGTCTTTTTACACAGCTTGTATTATTCTGTAAGTGCAGTGAAAGCATTAAATATGGGCGTTGTTTATTATTTATTATTTCTGCTAATTTCTTAAAATCTATAAGCACTTATAATCAGGAAAGTGGTGTAAGGTAAACATTGTTTTATGGAACCCTTCAAATGCGTTCTTTCCATGAGTTGCAGCTGCTCATAAAAACTGGCTGCTTTTTTTTCCCCTCTGTTCTGGTGCAGAGTGATCTTGTACCATCAAAGAGTCCTCATAAGAATATTGTCAAATTAAGAAGACAAAGACTGGGCGTTGTGATCTCTGTTTCAGCTTGTTAGGTGTAGTAAAATGAAACTTTTTTCTGCTAAAGGAAACAAGCTTATTTTCATACTTTGCTGAATTTAAATTTGTAAATCAAAATAAATGATCTTATGTTTAATTTCAGGCAAGATTACAGAGAGGACACTTACTCCTCAAGCAAGGAAAATTTGATGAAGCAGAGGATGACTTCAAAAATGTGGTAAGTTGGAGGCCTAAGTTGAATTACATCACTGCTTTTAAGGTTGGGTTCTGAGCCAAGGTCTCATCTCGACTCTGATGCTCTAGAGCATATGTATATGTATACCTGAGTATGATGAAGATGAAATCAGAAGGTGTTGCGTGAAGTAGCACAGCACTCAGAAAAGTCTCTTCTTTTGTGTTTGTGCCTGGCACTCCATGATCTCTGCTTGATGGTTCCTATACTAGGGAGCAATCTTCATTGAGAAAGAAAGATGAGTGACATGGGACTCATAGTACGTAATCGAACCCTGCTTTACATCACTATATTCAGGTCACCCTGGGAAATCACTAGGGGCCTCATGGGTCAATCTTTGAAGGTTCCTATCTCTTGGTTGATTGCAGAAGGATCCCAGGCTCTTAATTTAGTCACTGGGCTGTTAAAATCTGTGGCATGCATCTGCATGTCCTCTCGTCTGCAGAGGAGTTCTCCATCTTTCATGAGTGTATTGGCGCTACTTTCTCTCCATGATCAGGAAGTGCCCAGAGTTTCCACACAAACACAGTTGAATATTACCCTCCTAAGAATCACTTTAGTTGTTTTTCATTTTGGTGGGTATTTTGTGCATTTCGGCCTTTGCTGCAAAAATAAACTGATCTAACCCCAGAACAGAATTCCTCAGAGAATGTGAAACTTGTTTCCCTCTCTGTTGCACAAAATTTCTGTAAGCATGAGAACAAATAAGATACATTCTTATTCTTACTTACTCTTCAAGAGTTGCTAGTTTGATGTTAAAGAATTTCACCAGACTGTAGGTACCTCTAGGTTTGCTTTATTAACAACTCAGAGTTGGGCCATCACCTCAGTAAGTGGCAAGTGGCTAACAAAGTACATCTCCTATATATATGATTCCACACAACATTACATAATAGATATTTCTGTTTGAAAAGTTCTTGGTGTTTCTTTAAAGTCTCCCAGTTCTTCATTCTTCAGTCGTTTCAAAAGTTCATTAATTTCCAAGTCGCAGCTGATTCTTATCGTTCTGTTCCAGTTCCTCTTCTGAAGTTGTAGCTCAATGGTGCAGATTCTGGTCACCACAGCCTCTCATCTTCTTTAAACAATCTCCATCAAAGTCCATCTATAGGCTTCTTAGAAAAACTCAAGATGTCCCATTAACTTATGCTTACTCTATGTCTCTTCTGAATGTCTGACCTTTGTGAATTAATTACTGTGGGTTAATCACTTATTTCCTACCTATTACTATGTTCTACATTTGCTATTCTGTTGATTCAGCTTGACTGGGTTTTAGGCCAGCTATGGTCAGGACCGTACAAGGGACAAATGAACAGCACTTGCATAGTGTATTGTCTTTAAGCACCTGCATTCTATTAATCAACCCTATACAATTACATCTATTCTTTAACCATTCTATGATTATTCCCAAAATACATTAAAAGTCTAACAAGGCCTAGGTTACTTAAATAACTTAAAAGCTTATTCCTTTTACATTTGAACAGCTTGCATGTCCTGTATGCCCAAATAAATAGAATTTGCAAGTGCAACTGCTGCTGTCTTGTTGGCTTTCTTAGAGTGTGACGAAGAAAGCAGTTCTGTGTTGCAGATTACAGATGTTTAATGGAAATCCTACTAGTGAGTATGGATGACAAAAACAGAGCAGTTACTGTGTATGCTCTGCAGGGCAGTTGGGAGGATTGGCTCTTGCACGTATAAATGCATCAGGCAGTCTTTGTGTTTGTAGCAAAGCTGCAGTAGCTTGTTCTGAAATTCATGTAGCAATGGCTCGTCTGGCTGCTGCTGCTTCCTCAGCAAGTTTTAGGAGTGTATGGTCTGCAGTTGCATGTCTGCTTGCAGTGAAGCCCTGTTGTTTGCAAATGTGGGAGAATGTTGTTCAGCTCTGATTAACTGAAGACATAGTTGCTGCAATAGCAATTACGAGATATCAGTGTTGATTCTGAGTTTGTGTATGCATCTCTTTGTAGTTACTGTTTCTTGGAGTATTGTTTGATACTGCATATGGAAATGCTTTTCCAGTTAACTGTTAAGTAGCTTGCCTTTTTTCCAAACCAGCTGCAAAAATTTAGATTGCTGCCTTTGGTCAGTCAGTCTTCAGTCAGGTTTTAAATCTGAAGTAGAATGGAGTTTCTTCTCAGAAGCTGATTTATGAAGATACCAAATGACTTATGAAGATCCTAATCTTACTTCCAGTTTCCTTGGTTTTATGAAGGATATTGCCTATGTACTTAGAGAGTATGGCAAGCAGTCTCTTTTGAAGAGCAGAATTTTTGGTTAAGTACAGTATATTCAAGCAAAGCCGGCCAATATTAAAGTAGTCCTTTGTCATAGGTTAATTTATTCATATGGGGGAGGGCATTAAGTTGTCCTACATACTGTGACTCTTAAGTAGAATACATATATATTGGAGACATTTCCCTTGTTTTCTTCTAAATCTTTCAGATAGTCTGATTATTCTACCAGTTCTCTGTGTGTCTAAAATATCTAGTTTACTCTGGCAGTATGTTTGCATCTAAAGATGAAATTGCATTTAATCTCAAGATGAGAGGAAGTCAGAGTCACAATACTGTGAAATGTATTAACATTCTGTTTTTCTTTGGGGTGTTTTTGTATATGAAAGAAGGAGGAAGGCTGTTAGGGACTGAATCTTTCCAAATGATTTGAAGACTTTTACATCCAGACTCTAGCTTTGCTACCAAAAGCAACAGGGAAAAGGTAAATAGTAGCCATTAGGAAGCTTTGACTCATATTCTAAGTCAGTTGTCAAGAAGCCAGAAAGAATAGTTGTACCTTGAAAGTTCCTTCTACTACCAGGGCAGATGTGGCCCAGAGAAATGCCAGTGGGATCTCAATAGCTTTTAGGCTAGGATTTAGTTGTGAACTTGGATACCTAAAACTGCGTGTTTTACATGTGAACAGAGTATGTGATCTATGATTCTGCTCTTTAGCTGAGTAAATGTAGGTTAGGATATGAACAGCCTCTCACTTTGTTGGCTGGATATCAGCTGACTAGAATGCTGTCATTCTGGGAAGGCATGTAGCACATTGGCGAACTTTGGTGTCCAAATCTGGACCTAAATTGGAGAAAAACTTTGCCATTGGGCATTAGTAGTGTATAGGCTCTAAATCTGCAGTTAACTGTAAGTCAGTAGGCATGCAGCAGCCTGGTCATATGTTCGAGTCTGCAGAAGTTGAGTATCATAGAAAGATGGGGTCGAAATGATGTATTTAAAAAAACAAAACAGATCTCCACCCCATCCATCTCCCTTCACTGAAAGGGAAGTCTTAATTTGAAGAAAGATAATTCACTTTCTTTATTGTGCAGGGTTTTGGAACATTATCTAGAATAGGTGATCCTAGGGATGTCATATGCTCATAGAAGTGAATTGTGGGCTGTCAAATATGAGAGTTCTTACCTTCTGTGTCAAGTTTTTTCCTGAGGAAATAGTTGTGTAGATATGATGGGCTTTCTTCTGGTAAAGCCAGCCACCTTTGAAGTAGATTGTATGCCCTTGAATGACAGTAGATGTGTTATCAATCTCATGTGAAATTATACAAGAGATTATTCCTTTGTTTGGGTCAGACGTTGACTTTAAGGGAGTAAGGTCAGATGTTAAAATATTTCCCACTTTCAAGTTGGAGGAACCAGGTCAGGGTGTGGAAACTAAGGGAAGCAATTTTACTTGGACTACTGAAGGACAGACATGTAGGAGTGAGACTGTTTGTAATTTGCTGTATGATGTTTGCATTAAAAGGCAGTGTTGCTTTCCATGTCAACCAGAACTGCAGGGTGACTGATGTAATGAGCCTTCTGAAAAATACTGTTCTCTTCTAGCATATTCCAGAACTCTGTCAAATCCCAGTGGAGACTCAAAAAAGCTTTTTTTTTTTTTTTTCTTTTTTCTTCCCATCCCTCCTCCACTCTCTCTTGGACTCATGTTCCTTGAAAGGGATCTCAGCAGTTTAGGAGACGCAGTCATTTTTGAGGGAAAGAGGAAGAGAAATTAAGCCCATCTAAATGGAGGGGAGGATGCCAGGTAAACTTTCCCAGCTTGTAACAGTGGCAATTCTGTGTAGAGCTTAAGTCATTGAAACTATTCTTTACATATAATAGTAAAACTATCCTGTAATGTATGCTTGTGGAAAGGAGAAAAAAAAATTATACCCTTAAATTCTTTCCACACAGTTCTGTAGTATGTGGGAAAAGTTTCATGAGCATGCTAAACCTCTGTAAAGTTATACGATTGCTAAGCAGAGCAGTTTCTCGGGATGTTTCTACCTGCTGTGGGGGATACTGGCTGTCTCATGAGGCAGTGCTGGTGTGAAAGCAGGCAGTGGGAATGCCTGACTGGAAGGGATTTGGAATGCTTCTTTCAGGAGCAGAACCTTCTGAGACCCTAGCCGTCATGCCTTATTTTTAGATTGCCCCCTTTTTTTATTTCCCTTCTCTGTACTTCTCTGTTGGCTGAAAGGTGTGATTCTGACTTAGGCCTTGACATGTTAAGCAAGTACATTTCTAGAAACCTCTCAACAGGTGCACCAAGCTGATGAAGTTCCTTACATGGGCCAGGTTTTTTTTGTCTAGTGATACAGAATCACAGCTCATTAATCTTTAGAAGCTCTTTAGCTTCTTCCTTTGCAACTTAGCTACTAGTTTGGAAGTCTAGGACTTAGAGGGTAATAAAACTTCCAACAGGTGTCAGCAGAGTGGTCCAATTCTTGTGTTCGTAGTGCCCAGGATGGAATGGGGATTAAGCCACAGTCCTAAAGTGACTTTAGACAGTCATTCCTCACAGTATACGAATAGTACATACTTCTCTGCTCCAACTTTGGTTGAGTGTTCATATGCTTTAATATTAAGTTCCTTCTGTTTTGGTTAGTAGTTTCTGAATAATAGAAGTCAACGGGACAGATCTGTGGGCACATCAACATTCACATCTAAGGCCTGGATCCATGAAAGCCCTGGAATATTTATTTTATCCTTAAGCATGTGGTTTTTAGTGAAAGAGAAGGGAATATTGTTATACTTTGGTTGATGGAAGGCCGTCTGAAAAGGTGACAAAAGCACAAGTCCTGGCAGCCCTTTGTATATGCCATGTAATATTGTCTGTGGCCCTGCTTGTGTCCTAGAGAAAATGACAAGCGTTTGAGTTGCTGAATTCTGTAGAAGGCACAAAAATAGAACAGAACTTCTGCCCAGTCTATTTGAAAGTGTGGAAAGAACCAAGTTGTCACAATTCTTTTAAATTCTCTTCGTTTTTTTAGACTGAATGTAATGTTCACAGTTGCAGTTTGTTGCAATAAATACTGTAAATTGAGGTGTCCTAAATACGCAATTCTGTCTCCCTTGGAAGCATAAAGACTTAAAAGCTGGAATCTGAAGGTGCTGCTCCCAGGTCCACTAGATGTCAGCCAAGACTAAAGCGACTGAGCACTGTACATCTGCAAATTCTTGTTTTCTAAACTAGAGAAGCCCTCGGCTGTTGAAAAATACACTGGACAATAATTTTCCATGGTTGGTTGGTACGTGTAATAATACTATTTTGGATGTAGGTGGAGGAGACAATCTTACGGCACTGTAAGTTAACCTGATTTGAGTAAGTTACTAGGCAAGCTTGGGTTGGGTATTTGGAGCTCTCTTAACGAGATCAGAGTAACATTAAGTTGTTTACAAATATGTTCCTCTGTAGCTTCCTGGGTAAAGAATAAAAGGTATTTAAGTATTTCCTTGCTTTTTTCCATCTGTCTAACATCATGGCTGTGTTACCTAATATATTGCTCTGCTAATGCAGAGCTTTCCTTTGTGTACCGTTCTTGAGTGCATGGATGTCTTGATTTTAGATAACGCAAACCGTGGAGGTTCCCTTCAGTTCCCCTCAGAATGTTTTTCACAACGAAATCTTTTTATTGTCTGTGTATTTACCACTTTGAAAAGCAAGAAAGTAAAACAGCTTTACAATGTGTAGATATATGCCTATGTTAGTGGCACTGGACCACTGTAAGCAAGGTATAGAAACAGTGTGTCTATAACATTTTGAGTTTTTAACCATATTTTGTTTTTTAAACAACCGTATTTGAGGTTTTTTAAGTTGATGGTGTCTGCTTATAATACATACTAAGATATTGAAATGCTACAGATGAATTGCCTTTATATATTTAATCTATACTCTTTGAGAGTATGGATTTTGAGTTGTTGGTTGGGGTTTTTTTTCCTCAATGTTGTTGTAACTGTTCTTCATTTGAATTCTTGTACTAAATGCCCAACTCTTTCCTGTTTGTTTATGGGCCATTGCAAAGGAAGATGTGGGACTGTCTAGCTGGGAAGCAAGACAGGTTGTCATCAGCCGCTGAATTAGCTTAGCTGTGTTTTGTATCTCTTCCCTGTGCTTCTGGAAAAAAGATCCTGACTCAAGAAGTTCTTATTAAACTTAATAGGCAGGAGGCACTTACTCTATGTTCATGATTTCCAGTTCTGTCTCCTGTAAGTGTTCTGTGTTGGGGGATCCTTTTTTTAGCATGATAACAGATAATGTTGCAAAGCTTTGTTAAATAAAAAGCATATTGCTGATCCAGAAAGCATAATTGTAAGATACACGTAGGTGCATCATGTTGAAATACATTAATCAATTCAGACTGGCACATGACATCATCAGGATAGCAGCATCCAACACAAAATGCAGATGGATTCTGTGTAGTTTAACATTGATCTCACTTCGGTGTTTTGTCACTGCTGATTTACCACCTTGGCTGTATCGATGGCCTTATATTAATAGTATTTTTCTGAAGTAGTGCTGCATTGTATTTTTCGTGTAGCCTTTTGTGTGGCTGGTGAACTTCTGTGTATGGGTTAGAAAAGTCATATTGATGGACCTGCAAAACACAATGAAGTATGACAGGTTGGGGAGGGGCTTATGTTGCTTCTTGAAAACCAGCATGAATTGTTTAGCTTGTTAAAATGCTTTTCCCATCAGAAAACTTTTAAATACTTTATGTTTGACTGCAAATGCAAGGCAGCCATTCCAAGGCTGCTGACTTTGAATAGAAATGATCTATGCCCTTTCTAGATGTCAAGAAAATGCTGGGTTTCATGAAGTGATCTACTAATACCTGTTCCCACTGTCCTGGGTGCAGCAGAGCAATGTTGCAAAGTTTTGGGTCAAGTCCTTGAGATAAAGTCCTGGAAGAAGCCAATTTCCTTGCTGAGAGTGATGGGGAGAAAGATAGGTAAACATGTGAATGCTTTTTAAAGCTCAACTTGATAAATTGAGTGGGGATGATGATACTGTTCCCTTTGATCTTGCTTACTTGGGGGGGGAGGGGTGCGGGGAGGGAAGTGGGGGTTTGCTTACTCTAGGGTGTTTTTCTTCCCTATACTGAGACTAGGCTATAAATAAAGCAGCACCTTCAGTAGTAAATCTGTGACAGAGAATTACTTACAGTAACAAAGCCATTCCTGTGTAATGGCCTTTGTTTTCTGTAAAGGAACTAGGTGCATGTTTGATGGGGGGGGGGTGTGGGGGTGGTAGTGAATGAAAGTTGCTGTTAACAGATGGCTAGCTCTTGTTGCTGCGACTTAAAATGCAGCTAACTCAGTGTTCTAATCCAAATGTAGTAAATGTCAAAGACAGCAAAGGATACTGTACTGAGAACATGTTCACCAGTAGCAGTGGGCTTGTCCAGCAGAACTGAGCAGAGCATAGCTTCTGACTGTGTGCCTTGAGACCACTGATGAAACACGTAGAGGAGTGTTAGGTTTGCCTTAGTCCTGTATTAAATTCAGCTGAAGGGTTTTTTAATACTTTGCTCCTTCCTTGAAAATCTAGCATACTTAGCACAAGCAGTTGTTCTGAGTTGTCACCCCCCAAGCGTACTGCTCCACCGGAAAAGGAGAAATAACTGAAATGTGATTTGTTATTGATAGTGATGTGACAGTCCTCTGCTCGAAGGGTGAAAAGGTAGGGAAAAAGAATAATTGGGAAGTAAACCAAAATGAGAGTATCAAACTACTGCATTGTACGTCCATCTTTTTTCTGGGAGCTGAATAAACAGACTTCTCTTTGCTTTAGTTAACGTTACTGATTAAAACATCATAGCAATACACTAATTACTTATTAAGAGCTTCCGAGTGTATTATTTTCATCGTACTGTAGCACACAAACACTTGATGGCTTTAGTTTGAATGATAGCTTGAAAAGTTTACCTTTCTTTATTAACTTCTTTATTAGACAGTTTGTACTACCTAAAATTATCTATGATGTTTCACTCAAATGGTCTTTATGACTATCAGACGTCTGTATGATTGTAACATTGCTTTTCATACTCCACTAATGTTTTACTCCAAATAAATCATGAGAAATGTACTGTGTCTGAGGAGTGCACTGTTATTGTGAGATAAGTTTAAATGGAAGCATAAAGCTTGTCCATAGCAAAAGCTCTTAATTTTTAAGAGGAAAATGCTAAGAAATTGAGGGAGACATTAAGCAAGTCAGTTGGAACTGAAGAGTTCAGAACTTCAGAGAGTTTTGTAGTCTTGCAACTTTTAAAATTACAGGTGCAGAAATTTGCCTCTACTACAAGCTCCAGATTTGGGGGAGAAAGAAGATGCACAGCATCAGGGGTTTATAGGCAGAGTTTCTGTTCTAACTGGAAGAAAAGCTTTTTGAGACTTTTTTTAGGAATCAACATACAAAGAAGAAAACTCTTTGATCACATTCCTCTCCTCTTGCTGAAAGACAGTGTAGGGGATAAAGGAGAATTGTCAGGTCTAAGTACAACTTGATTTTTGCCAGAGTAAAATGAAACAACTGCATAAGGTTCAAAAAGACTTAAAATGAAGAATCTAAGACAGAGGTGGGACCTGTGCATGCTTTTGATGTTGCATTTAGGCTTTTTCCTTCCATATACTTAAGTGTTAGAATCGGGGGAAATTTTGTTTTAGGAGTTCTGAGGGCTGATGTTGAATTACATTAAAGACTTAAGCATAAAATATGAGTGTTTGAAGAACTTTCTGATGGAAAAAAAGTTCAGAGGCCACTTTGAGATAAAGGAGGAAAGAAAAAAGTACTAAATGACTTTGAGGACTCAGTAACTCTAGTCAATATTCTGTGTATAAAATGCAAGGTAGTGCAAGTTTTGATTTTAAAACAAATGAAATTAAAAAAAAAATCAAGTCCTGCTGATCTGTCCCTTTTAAAACTTTGGAAGTCATTCTGATCAGCAACAAGTGTGAAGCCACTGCCTTATTCAACCTACACTAATCTTGCAAATGGCTTTCTGGCTTTGGAAGGGAATGGCTGAGATTATTCCTGGCCTGTGTTTGTCTTCCTGGGTGGTAGCAGAGTTGCCTGTGAGATTTCTGGTATGGGTTTTTTTTTTTTAATTTTTATTTTATTTTCTTTGAAAATACAAAGCTACCTAAACAGATGAAGGCAAGTACAATGTAACCCTTTCTGTTTGCTCAGAGAGCGAGGGGTTTGAGAGATGAGGACAAAACTTGTTTAAAACTACATATGAAGCAAAGTGCATAAATTCCAAGCTGATCCGAGCTGAGCATCTTAACTTGGTGCTGTAGCCACTCTTTCTGGGGGAAATGCAAGAAATGCAGCTTTACAGTATACTATCTGTGACATGTTGCGTTTGTTTCTGTCATGAATTTATAAATACATATTGTGCCGAAAGTGAGATATGTGATTATGCCATGTGGATATACTTTCTACTGATGCAGAGGAATCCAGTGTTTTAATAACTGTCTGCAGAGAGATGAATTAACTAGGCTCCAATTCAGAGGTCCATGACTTCTAGCGGTTGATTGGGCGTGGGGGGGACAATGACTGTTGTGTATGATCTGTTCAATAGTGAATGATCAGGCATGGTGGGGGGAGGAATTAGTTTTCTCTGACTTTGGATAACTTGCATTGAAGCTAAAAATTACTTTCTTTTTTCTGAAGTTTGGAGTTGGAAACATTTCCAGTGGAATTTTAAAACTGATTTTGCTTTATTTGCAGCTTTAGTCAGGTCTCCATTATATGATTATTAATGGGACAAAAAGAGATCCTTGAACAAGCATTTCAGTGTCTCTCCTTGTTAATGTTTGCAGCTCAAATCCAATCCTAGCAATAATGAGGAAAAAGAAGCCCAGACTCAGCTGACAAAATCTGATGAGCTACAGCGCCTGCATTCACAAGCATTATCTGCCTACCAGCGAGAGGATTACGTCGCTGCTATTTCTCTTCTTGATGAAATCTTGGCAGTAAGTGTTAAGTAAAATGGTACTGTGAAAGGGAAGTAAAAGCTCCTGACATCTGTGTATTTTTGTTTAATAACTTTTTCACTGATGTGAAAACACTTGGTGTAATTGGCTCAGTTTTGCTGAGCACCATGAGTCCATAATGAACTTGGAGAGTGTAGAATGCTGAGCACTAGCTGCAAAAAAATCAGAATAGTAGCTTGTAGTTCAGGTTAAAGATACGACTTCAGCCAAACTTCTGTTATGGGTAACCTTCTTGATTGTACTTTCCCGTTTTTCCACAGTTCTTAGGGAAGCTGGGAAAAAAGTTGTTCTTAAACCAAGGTAGTTTTGCCAAGTATAGGAGATACAGGGGTTTTAGTGTAGATGTTTCATTGCCTATATGCAGGCAATTTTTGTCTTGAGAAAATGAAGTAACAAAAGATTTAAGCAAAACAAAAAAACCCAACAACAACAAAAACCCCCAAAACCAAACAAACAAAACCCCAAAAATCCCAAACAAACAAAAAAAACCCCCACCACACAGTTAAAAATGTATATAGCTGCTTGGATTTTCAGCTTGTTCCTTAGATATCTGTATTTCTTGAATCTTAATCAGTATAGGTAGTTTGATAGTGTAAGTGTAAATAACTCAATCGTGAGCATTTTGTGTGTCATATAGAAATATATTAAAAGACGGTTAACTGCTATGACTCTTCACATACAAATGAACACTGTCTTGGAATTTGCAACATTCTAGCTTTTGGTAAAGAAACTGCCAAAGTGGGAGTTTGTTTATGGGGAGGGAACATGGAAAAGCAGAAAAGCCTTGTTCTCTAAAATGATGGTTTACAAACAGATGATAAGACCCAGAATAAATTCTCTAAAATGAATTATGATAGGCAATTCCTTTTAAGAAATTATTCTTGCCATACTGTCATATTGTTACTTCAGTATATGTCTTTAAAATCTGGATACTAAGGTCAGGTCTTGCATAGCTGAATCTTACCCACAGGCTTCTTCATAGAGGACAACTGACAGCTTGGTCCTTGCTGTTCATTACCCCTATTGTTTTGGGAAGATATAATAATTTATGATTCTGATATCCTTCCCTGGAGGCTCAACAGACTGTCCCAGTTTAAGCAGTGCCAGTAGATTTAATTCATCTCCCTGCATGAGCTCATTGAATCATTTACAAATTTTTCAGGCCTTTGTTTTCTCTTTGGGCAGGTGCATCACAGCATCCGTCAGGAAGCAGAGATGCTAATTTCATGCACTCTGCATGCAGCTTGAACCTTATGCTATTGCAGTTGGCAAAGTGAAATTACATGGGATTTTTCTTTTGTTGGGGAGGAAAAGAAGTGAAGTGTTATGGACCAAAAACAAGCTTTAATTTTGATTTCTCAAGGTTTGTGTTTGGGATGCAGAGCTACGGGAACTTCGAGCTGAGTGTTATATAAAGGAAGGGGAACCAAGCAAAGCCATTAGTGACTTGAAAGCTGCTGCCAAATTAAAGAATGATAACACTGAAGCCTTCTATAAAATCAGCAGAATTTATTATCAGCTGGGGGACCATGAATTATCACTCAGGTAATTTTACTGCTTGCTGTAATCGTTATAAGTGAGACAGAAAATGGGATGATATAGGTCACGATAAACTGTGAAATATCTATGTTGTCTGGTTTTTGGATGGAGTAGCAACTCTGGTCTGGATCTGATAAAGGAACCTCCTTTCCAGAAGCGAAGAACTGGCAGTGAAGATGCCATGTTTATTCTTTTAAGACCAGCCATCTATGGTTCCTAGCATGTTGTTTACTTAAATAGAAGCCATAGTGCAGGTCTGTCAGAGACACTTACTGTCTTTATTGTAGTTCTCCATCCTAGAAGAAAGTGCTTCTCTAAACTTGCTTTGATGGAGCCTTTTTTTAACCTTGAACCTCCATTCAAGTTAAGTTTATAATACAAACAAAAAATGTATACATTAAGTCTTAGGGCTACATTTTTGTTTTCAAGAGTGGAAACAAAAGGTTACAAGATTAAGAATAAATAAAAAATACAGGAGCATCCAAGTATGAGGAGCTGGCGATCCAGAGCTGTCAATCTTTCATTCTTGCAGAAAGTGTCCAGTATTTTGGATGATTCTTTTGATAATGTCCTACCCTTTAATCATACTCAGTTAATGTTAAGGTGTTATTCCTATTCAGATAATATATCCTGCAGATAACTGCCCTTGCCCAATCCGGACTGTTAACTTCATACTCTGCTCAGCTGGACAGGTGGTATAATCTTCCTTCTTGCACACAAATGGTTTCTGTGCAGCTCATCTTAGATGCGTTACCTGCATCTCCAGACTCCTCCTAATATGGTTTCTGCCACAGAAACTCTTCAGTAAGAGATGAAGGGAACTGAAAAAGGCTGAATGTATGACAAAGGCTAGTGGATGGAAACTGTGTGTGATTGTAACTGCAAAAATTCATTTTATAGATGGGCAAAAGTAAACACCAAATAACTAATTGGTTTGCTTTAGGGGTCCCCTTTCCAGAGTATACTTAATTTCTGGAGCTCATAGGTCACTTCTGTGGTGACTTGGTAGCAGACCATTACTTGGCCTAGTGATTTCAAGAATAGGTGGTATTCTCTTCTCTGAAACCCACACATGGACACTCTGTTAATAACCAAATCTTAAGATTTTTATAAGTACAATTGAGAGCTGTTGAAGAACAGAATGGTATCAGAATGAAGGTATAAGCCTTTCTGCTTTATTTTTCTCTATTTTTTTATTTATTACATACTAAGAGTTTTATAGCTCTTGGACTTGCTAGTGATAAATCTTGTCCTTCCCTTCGTTTCTTCCTCATACCTTTACAGGCTCAGTGATTTTCAAATAATAGATATTTTTGTCTGTGCTTAGGAACAAAATAAGATTTTTGCAAGCTCTTTCAAAAATAACACCTAGGTTGTACTATGATGACTCTGAATGATACAAAACTTTTATTCCTTTGTATGGTTGTATTCTGGAGTCTTTTTAAAGACACTTGACTATTTTAAGAGGTACCTGCCGTAATCAGAGTCTGATTAAACAATTTTCACGGTGAAAAGTCAGGCACAGGCTTGGCTGGTATTCCATCTAGAGGAGGTTTGAGTCTCAGCAGAGCTTTGTCTGTTTCAGGCAGCATACTTTTATATCGGTATTTTGTAATATAGCTGAGTTACAATTGTAATTTTCCTATATGTTTATCTGATGACTGCTGAATATAAATTCTTTCCCAGGGTATATTTTTATTCTGCTGTTTAGTCAGTAATGTAACACTTTTCCATCTTTGCATATTTGGCAAAACAATTAAAACCAGACAAATATCCCTGGATGTTCTGGAAGGCTTTTTTTTTTTTTTTTGTTTCACTTATCATTTAGGCTTTGGATGAAGGGAGAGATGGTGTAAAGAAGTTGTGTTGTTCTGGACAGCTTATAGATGCTGCATTGTGTCTCTTAGTGAAATTTCATAATGTGTGGTAATGTCTTTCTGTTTTGGGTTTGTTTGGGTTTCCCTCCCTCCCCTCCCTGTGAAAAGTGAAGTCCGGGAGTGTCTGAAACTGGACCAAGATCATAAGCAATGCTTCTCTCTCTATAAGCAAGTAAAGAAACTCAATAAGCAGATCGAGTCAGCAGAGGAATTCATCAGAGAAGGCAGGTAAGTATTCACTGCTGTATTTAAAAAAAAAAAAAATAAAAAAATCAAATCACTACTGAGGCACTTGCTTATTACTTGTTGAGGAGTTGATTAAGTGATGCCTTTTGCATCTGTCAGTTGAAGTGGATAACTGAGCACAGCTCTCAAATTACAATTAAAATAAATATTGACTCACATACTGACAATCCTATTCTGATTCTTTCTGATGCCATGTCTTCTCTTTGCATACTTAACTTATTTGTGGAGCAGGTAGTAAGACAAAGATAGGGATAATATTGTCAGCTCTCATATATTGTTGCTTAGCACTGATGAGGCCACACCTGGAGTGCTGGGCTCCCCAGTACAAGAGATGAAGCTACTGAAAGTCCAGCGAAATGCCACTAAGATGATGGAGAGGCTGGAGCATCTCTCTCCTGTGAGGAAAGGCTGAGATAGCTGGAACTATTCCCCCTCAGCCTTCTCTGCTACAGGGTGATCTCATCAATGTGTATAAATACCTGAAGGAGAATGCAAAGAGGGTGGAGCCAGGCTCCTTTCAGTGGTGCCCAGTGACGGCACTGGCAGGGGCAATGGGCACAAAATGAAACAGGAGTTTCCCTTTGAACATAAGGAAATGCTTCCCATCATCTGCTTGTTTCCACTGGCTCAGGTTGCCCAGAGAGATTGTGGAGTCTCCCCACTGTGGAGATACTCAAAATTTGTCTGGATGTGGTCCTGGGCAACCTGCTCTAGTGGCCCTGCTTGAGCAGGGGGGTTGGACCAGATGACCTCCAGAAGTCCCTTCCAACCTCAACTATTCTGTGGTTAGAGGACCACATGTTTAGACTAAAACCACCTAGTAACTGCAGTGCCTTGATAGCAAAAGTGGATCTGACTGATGGGCTTCCTTTATGCACTCTGTTAAATGATAGGCAATGCCTCTGTATTCTTCTGCTTCTTGCTTTATTTCAGTTTTACATGTTCCCAAACACACAACATCTAACTGTAAAGACCCCTAACAAGTGATTAAACATAGTCAAGGCGGCTTTTTAAAATTAAGTACATCAGGAATGTGAATCAGCACAACTGAAGACAGTTTTATTAAGTCAGCAGTCCATTTGGACTCTTCACTTTAGTCTTCTATTTAATCAGTATCAGCACATTTTCAGGGAGTCTTACGAGAGCTTGAATTTCTTCTGGCTTGTAACAACCCACGGGTTTAATCACATGCTTGCATTTTTAGGTGAATGTTCTACTCCATTTCTTACTCAAACCATGGAACTTTAGCATCTTTGAAACCTTCACAGCAAAAATACATTTTATTGTGTGACTTGCAGAGAAGGAGGAAAAGAGAAAACCACTGCCTGATTCAAGCTGGCGCAAATAACTTTTTTTCCTGTACCAAGAAATGTACATAGTACAGTGCTCACAGCAAGACTCCAGACTTAGTCCATCTCGGATATCAGAGAGGCAGATGCTTTTTTCCAAGTGCAGAGTGGCATGTTGGACATGAGGCAAATCAGAGACTGTTGTCTGTGCACGCTGAGGGATGGTAGTCGTTACCTTCTGCAAAAGCCTGCCAGGCATAGTGCCTGCTCTTCTGACCCATAGCACAGCAAATGGAATGGGGTTGTAATTCTTGAAGGGGCTGAGAGTTTTCTTCATACTGTTGCCTCACACCACGCCTTAGACTATTAAATTTAAGGTACATTGCTAGAAGGATGTGAAAAAAATCTGTGAATTTTAAAATTTGTAAATAAATCAAAACACCCTGAAATGGTTACTACATTTTGTGATACTATG
This sequence comes from Burhinus oedicnemus, assembly GCA_008921705.1. Taxonomy (NCBI): domain Eukaryota; kingdom Metazoa; phylum Chordata; class Aves; order Charadriiformes; family Burhinidae; genus Burhinus; species Burhinus oedicnemus. The sequence continues at coordinate 95,800 of VFFE01006859.1, forward strand.
CTTATCTTTGATTTTTAAACAGGTATGAAGATGCTATCAGTAAATACGATTCTGTAATGAAAACTGAGCGAGAAGTCCCGATTTATGCTACTCGTGCCAAAGAAAGGATCTGCCACTGTTTATCAAAGGTAATTCTGCTCTCTCTCCCTCTGTAAATTTCTTCAAAACAAACAAAAAAAACCCCACAACTACTTTGAATTTTGTTTTACGTTCTTCTCTCTAGAATCAGCAGGCTGCAGAAGCCATAAAAGTTTGTACAGAAGTTCTGCAACTGGAACCAACCAATGTGAATGCCCTGAAAGACAGAGCAGAAGCTTATTTGCTGGAAGACCTGTATGAAGAAGGTACAGTTTTATGTAGTTTGCACATAGCTTTTTGTGGACGTTTAAAATGCAGTCAGTGTTTCAAAAAACTTTAATATGCACTTTGATTCTGCACTGTGTTATCCCTAATCAGCACTGGTAGTTGCAGATTTACAAAAATATCTGCTGGTAATTTTGTCTTGATTACCGTAAGTGGAATGTACTTGTTTTATCTGTAGTGGAGTTGTCTTTACAACACTGGGCTGTGTTCGGGTTGTTTTATGAGACTGTACAGCTTACTGAACTTAAACACATTTATATAATCAGCAGTGTCAGACAATTACGTTTAGAGATAAAAGGTAATTATAGTTAGTGATGTAAACCCATTTTAGGAACTCCATTTTAGTGTCTTTAGATGGCAGCATGGAACAATACTGTTCTATCCCCTAGCATGTGTTGAGGGCAGAGGAAGGTAACAGCCATTGCTTCACCTCCGTGGGTCTCTCTAGTGCTGTTAAGAGCAGTAAACTGATTCTATTCCTGAGACTGCATTTTCCATATGTGGTTTCCATAAAATGCATACTGTTACACAGTCCCATCTACAACCTTGGACAGTAGTGACTGAGTAATGGGTTTCTCCGAGTCCACCATTATGTTGTTACCTAGCTTCTTGAAGAGTACTAAGTGCTAATGTGCTATTAAAAAAAAAAAAAAATCTTCAAAATTTAATTTAGTGAATCTCCTTTTCACAAGAAACCAGGCTTAAGGAGGACATTAGGACAATCTGTCTGTCCCAATTCCTGTGCTCAGTCATGCAGGAGTTCTTAAAGTATTGGGCTGCTTCAGTCAAATGTGATGAGAGAAAGGGGTTGTAGGCTTTAAATCTGCAGAATACTGGTTCCATTAATTTTAGTACTCATAGAGCAATTTTCCTTTTCTGTATTTTGGTACTGGATCTTTCGCTTTACAACTGAACAAAAAAAAAAATCTTTCTATTTAAACATTCATGAAGGCAGCTGTTCTCATTAATAGCACGCTCAGATTTTTTGTCTTTTTGAGAAATTAATCACTGACAAATGATATTGCTCACCTCCTGAAGCTCACTTCAGAAATAATACCTATTTTGTTCTTTTTTTAGACCTCCTTGACTCAAATGAAAACGTGGTATAAAGAGGACTGGTGTGGTTTCAGGCAGTCCTCTTCATCAGCCCTGCAGACTTTGTACCTCTGAAATGACCTAGTCCTAGTCCCTCTTTGCTGAGGCTGATAAGCCTTCTTCCTCCTTATAAGAAAAAGGGTGGAAGATGACAACATTTTGGAGAACTGATGACCTTTGTACAAAGGGACTGCTTAAAAAAACAAACAAACAAACAAAAAAAAACCCCAAAGTGTGAGGGAAAAAATGTCTTTCTGTTTTTCTTAGGGTAATGTTTTTCCATCTTTTGGTTGTTAACAACTGCAGTGTCGAGCTAAAAGTAAGGCTTAGGAAGATTTTTGCAGTGATGAGGCCCCCTTTGGGCATTTCCCCATCTTTTTCTGTACTTCAGTACAGTGGAAGTAAGCTCAATCAGTGTCCGGAAAAGTAGATTTACAAATCAATAAAAAAACCCCACCCCACTTCCCTAACATAGTTAAAGGTACAGAATACAAATCTACATACGCTAGTGCTTGTACAAAAGTTTTTGATTCAAGAGGAAGGAGTATCAGCAAAAGGAGAACCCAAAGAAAATTTAAGATTATTTTTTCCCCTCAAGGTGTATGAATCTTCAGTTTAGAGGAGGGTACAGAGAAGGGCAGACCAAACAGGCCCTGCTGCAATTCCTCTGAGATTTACCTTTCGCTTCTTACTAGTGGACAGAACTGATCTATTTGTTTTGTTGAAACTGATGAATCTCAGTTTGGATCTTTCTAATGTTATCTTCTATAAAGTCCTCATCTGTTTCTGGTTCCTGTAGGGTGAGAGAATCTAGCAACTCTTGCAAATTAGAGGAAAAGTTTTGTAACAAGGTGGTGCACAAATGCACAGAGCCAACTTGGTCTTGTGTTGCAGCAAATGCCTCCCTATTATGGGATATAAGGAAATACAGAGAGCACATGCCTGGGGTCTGGTAGAGCTTATTTTCTGGGTTGGAGCCTGTTGGGCTTGGCCTAGCCTGGTTCTGAGTAGACAACCATGCTCCAAATCCCTGTTGTTTAGCATATTCCATGCTTTCCTCCTGTCCTTGACAGTAGTGAGATGGTTGTAGTTACTCTACCTTCCAGCAGAGCCTCCATAAACAGTATTATAGTCCATTAAGGTTAGTCTGCCTGAAAGTGTCTTCACTTATCCTTCACTTTTAACTGCTACAGAATGATGGCCGTTTCCTCTCTGCTGTAGAGAACAGTAGAGCAATTAAAATTGCAGTCTCGTATTTAAAGGGGCACACTGATTCTCATTATTCCCTCAAGAAAATTTCAAGCTGGAGGCACCTATTTTCCTGTTTAAAGACAGGAAATTTCTGAGTACTTGTAATTCAGAACTGGAAGATGACTATTGTTAAATGTTCAAGATGTATTTCAGTATGTATAGCTGAGTTCTGATTTCCATCAAATGGTTTTGATTACTATATAATCACATGGGATCCAGGGCTTGTCTACAGAGACAGATGTGTAGTGACTCCCTTTCTGGCTTAACTCGTAAGCAGAGGAATCTATCTGAAGTATACAGCACAAGTTTTGTCAAAGGAGGGGAGGAGAAGACCCAACCACCTTGCTGTTTCAGCATTGATCAGGATGTCCTTTTTCTTTTTCTTTTTTTTTTTTTTTTTTTTTTTTCTTTTTTCCCCCCTCCCCACCCTACTACTGTAGAGGAAACAGTCCCTATTTCAGTAAGAGCATAACTGGTTCATGTTCATGTATTCCTCTGACAGAGTTGGCATGGACGTAGGTTGTCTGCAGTTACTCATGTTTGATAGGAAGCTAATTTTGCATATGGAATAATGGCCAGTCTTGGTCACTCAGTTTTAAAGATGCAAGCAAGATAGGAAAGCCAGCTAAGGTGTTTAGAGATAGAATGCAATTACTATTTTGAGAGATAGTGAAGGCTCTTGTGTTGAAAGAAAGAGTTAATTTGAGTAAAGTATTTAAATTGAAAGTGATACTGGAAACTGGTTGTTTCTTTCATGTTGTGGGACAGGATGAAAGGAAGGTTTCTGAAATAGCAGGCCAGTAAGAAGCAGTAGTGATTCTTGTGTTTTTTGTGAGGTACTACTGCTTTTAGAAATAGTGACTGAGAAGAATCGATTAAATAACTTGCTCCATGTGAGTCGTGTGATATCATGAGGATGAAGCTGTCATCCTGCTTCCACCTGCATGCAAGCCTCACCCCTCAGGTGAGGAGAGGGATTAGGTCTCTGAAAGAGGAAAATCCCAACACTGGAGCATACCATCAAAATTGAAGTCTCTTCCAACTGAGAGAAAAGTGCAAAATGTACTTGCCATCAGATGTGCTGGGTGCATTCCCTCTGCAGTGTGCAGCACTAAAAACCAGACCTTCCCATATGCTTAATACATGCAGCCTTTAAATAAGGGAGTCAGTTTTAAAAAAGGCAAATGTAGTACTGTCATTGCAAGTACTTGACCCCTGAGCAGCTTGGTTTCCAGCAGTGGTGTGTGCTGTAGGTGGTGTGGTGCTCAGTGAAGTTGGGCAATCTGATCTGCATTTGGCAGGACATTGTGATGGGACCTCCCATTATTATACAAAGTAGATTAAATACACTGGTGCTTAAAATTATTGGATTGGTAAAGCAGCATAATGAAATCCCTGAATTTTCATTGTTTTTATCAGTTTCGACAGCATATATTTGACATGCGCATTAGTGTACATGCCCATTTGTTGTTGTTTTAATGACTGGACAACTTATTAAAAATATCAGCAGAAGCCAGAATGCTTTGTTCAAGCAGCAAACGACAGTGTCCAGTGATGTGAAAATGAATAGAAATTTTGTTTTGTTTGTAATAGCATATGAAATTGTCGGGGCACTGGAAATACTTTTTGGAATCATTCTTTTCAATAGCCAAAACAAGATTGCAGTGGTATCAGATGTCTGGGTAATACAAATTCATTAGCACTTCCTGCTGTCTTGCTCAGAAACAGTGAAAAACAAATGTAACACCTGCTGAGAAATAGCATCTGCTTGGAAACAATCTGATGCAAGTACTTTGTCTAACTTGAGAAACCTAGGAGACTTGGATCTGCAAATGAGACTTTGAGGATTATAATAGCGAAAGAAGAACAGTCTCATTAAAGACTTCAACAGTTGCTTCCCTTGATAAATCTTGATATCAAAGAATACTTAAAGTTGGTGTCTTAAGCATTCTCTTACCACTTAGAATAATAACATGGTTTACTTTAAAAAAAACCCCAAAAGTTTAGACCTGGAATTTCTTAAAAATTCATGAATACATTACAGCGTCTCTTCTTTCATTCCTGAGAAATGCAGCTCTTGAAATAAAAGTGAGAGCCTTCCTTCGGGGGGAAAAAAAACCCTTGAAGTATAACTGTGTGCATATGATGCAGAGGCATAAAAAGTGAATATTTGTCTTTCACTAACCATGTGAACTTACTGGTATTCTGAAATCCCATTTTTATTGTCATTAAAGAAGAGGTTTTCTATGGTGTTGATTGTGTGCAGACTGTGAGACAAGAAGGAGTATGAATTTAAAGACCTGTATAATGCATCCTGCAGTGGGCTCTTCAAATACTAGTCACTGAAACTTGTGTCTTCATTTGTTTCATCCCAGTCCTACACGCTCGTTATGTTCATCCAGGAGACTGTTGTAACATCCAGAGAGTGTTCTGACCTGCTGCTAGTAACCTTCCTTCTCCTTCCTTTCTGAAAAGTGTCATGAACCTAAAGAAAGAGAACTACCAAATTCATATGTGAAAATGAATCTCCTCTACTCTAAGGTTTTCTAATTTCAAAAAAAAAAAAGAGCCAACAAAAACATGGCAAGTTGAAATAGAAGTTTTACTGTTTATATGTGGTAATAGCAAAACTTCAATTTTGGCGAGTGGTTGAGTTCTTTAAATTGAAGTTTTAAATCTTTTTTCATTCACTTTTTTTATGAAAGCTATTAAAGACTATGAGACTGCTCAAGCCAATAGCGAAAATGACCAGCAGATTCGGGAGGGGCTAGAACGTGCCCAGAGAATGCTGAAGCAATCACAGAAGAGGGATTACTATAAAATCTTAGGAGTAAAAAGGTGAGATACTAATATCTGAGATGATGATGTGAAAGTTGGGTGTTAAACCAGTACGCCTAGGGCTGATCGCTTGAATTTGTTCTGCTGAGCATTAGTTTTTGTTCCTGTATCTTGCTACCTTCGCTTTCCTACTGTACTAGTTCAGCAGTGATCAGCTTTTAAGTAGCATTTGTTTACAGTTCCTTTAGAAAGAATGAAAAAACAACATTGGGAAGGAAATAAAACCCTTGGCAAGAAATTCTCAGTATAGATGATCAAGAGTCAGGTGAATGAATTGGGGAAGGAATGAAGACTGGAAAGAATTACTGAAAGCAACAAAAAATAGAATTGTGGCAGATAGTATGATAGACTGGAAGAGTTTGAAAGCACTAACTGAAAGGTATCTGAAATACTTATGTCATTAACCTTGAGAAACTAATGACTTCTCTTTCTAATGAGGACCGAACAAATGTCCAGTTCTGAACTGGTATTGGTCATCCTTCCAATCGCGAACTAATTTGATCTCTACTGTTTGTGCTTTTTGTTACTCACCTGATTGTAAATTCTTCAGACTGGGGAGTGTATTCTGCATAGCAGCTGGCAGTAGCATCTTTCCAAAGAAAGTAAATGTGTGGTGAAGGAAAGAGTGAGTATTCTTTGTGTAAAGCTGCAACCTGCTTCCTCTGTTTTTTGTGTAAAGAATCTTCAGTGCCACCTGCAGAAGGTTAACTAACTCATAATTTTCTTGATGCCTGATGACAGTAATTAAGTTTCAGTGTTTAAAATAAACCTGTAGATTCACTAGTGTGGCATGTGAACAATTAGAAAATTTTAAGTTATCCGTAATTTTATCCATCCAGAAATGCTCGAAAGCAAGAAATCATAAAAGCTTACAGAAAACTGGCATCCCAGTGGCACCCTGATAACTTCCAGAGTGAGGAAGAAAAGAAGAAGGCAGAGAAAAAATTCATTGATATAGCAGCTGCTAAAGAAGTCCTCACTGACCCAGGTAATGATTGTTCTTATGCAGTGACTTCATTTTTTTTTTTATTACTTTTTTTGCAGTAATGTAAAAATGCAGCAAGTGTAAGTCATGAAAAGCATTACAGCTTCCCTTTTCCCCCTTTCTCCCCTTACCCATCTTGAGAAAGGAATGCACTAGTACTTGCATCCACTCTGTTGGATGGTCACATGTAAACCTGAAATTTTTTATGTTTCAGTGACTTTTGTTTAAAGTCAAATAAAAATTACTATTTCAAAGGTCTCTTTTTGGGTTATCATCTTGCAGAGATTTCCAGGATTGATTAACTCTGGAGGTGGTTACTTTAAGAATGTGGGTGTTGTCTTCTCCCTAAAGTTCTATTGCAAACTACATTTAGATGAACAGCACCTGAAGTACTCCAGAGATGCCCTCAAAATTGGCCCTTGTTGTGTGTATCAAAGCCTAGACGCGTTGTGCAAACAGAGTGTTTCCCGGAGGGTTGGGGACTGCGTTGTTGTTCCCGTCAGCCTGAGGGAGAGGATGCTGTCACTGCTGGTCTCTGGCCAGGCTCCTGGAGCTGGCCCAGTCCCTAGGAGCAAGGAGCCCTGTCAGGTCTGGCTGTCTGCTGGTCAGCTCAGGGGGAGGGGGGAAAAAGTGAAGAATGCGGTCACTCTCCTGGGAGACCCTGTGGTGTGGTGACTAGATCTGGTGTCTGTCTTGCCAAGAAATGAACAGAAGGGGTTGGACTATTTAGTCTCAAAGATGTAATAAAAAAAGGGGTGGTGTGGTTATCTCACCACCTTTAAAAAAACAGGCAAACAAACAAACCCAAACAACCAATAAAACCCCAAACAAAAAACAATCAAAAAAACCCAACCAAGAAGATACCTCTCAGCCAGAGCTATCTGTTAAGTTCTTGTCTTTAAACTGTCCTGCATAGTCACTGGAAAGAGAGAAGCACGTAAAAGATGTAGATATCGGAGGCTCACATTTTAATCTTCAATTTCAGGATCATCTAAATGATAATTAGGCAGATGGGCTCAGACTTTCTTGGGGAAGGAGGGATCTGAGAGTGGTGAACTGCATTACAAGCACTTCTGGTCAGAAAACCTTTTTCTGTGTTGTGATCTTTGTTTGTAATTATGAACACAAATTAGGAGACTTATACTGGAATCATTTGAGATGCTGTTTGCCCTGTCAACATCTCAGGAGATGTTCATCTACTTTCTCCGTGACACTGTTTCTTATGTCATGTTTACCATTCCTGTCAAACCAACTGGGCAAGAAAAGTAGCACTGGTTGTATTTAGCTTCTGTAATGCCGTCTGCATTGCTTTCCATCTTTTCTCACTGCAATGATGTTCTCTCCTTTCGTACAGATATTTTTCCCAGGTTGTTTTCTGGCTCTGGTGACCACATTAGTTATGTAAAGAAAAACTATAAAGCCTGTGGACCTCAATCTCTGAGCTTTGATATGCAAGCTTATTTTCATAGGGCTCTGGTGTACTTAGAGGCCGTCTTCCACATTCCTCCCCCAGCCAGTCTCATAATTCCCCCCTAATTCCTTCGCTTCCCTTCTGTGCCTTGATAAAATAGGTGTCCCGAAAAAGTGCTGGGTGATCAAAAGCCTTGTGGAGCTTGCAGGCTTCTTGAAAGGTATATGCGGGTGTAAGTAACAGAGTAGTAGTGTAGCCTGTGACTTGTCTGTGGGTCTCAGGAAAGGCTTTCAACTTTGTCCCTGATGGACAAAGCTACTTAAAGAACATGCTTTCTGCCTCCAAACTGCTGGCCCCTAGACAGCACTCTGCCCGAATGGTAGGTGGAGAAGATCAAAAAAGTTTGGGGCTCTGCATGCTGGCTTTCACAGTGTTGCTGGATGATCAATATTGGAATTTACTAGTTGTGAAGAATTGGCAGGATACAGCATGGTCTGTCCTCGCACCATCCCAAGTAAGTGCAGCTATGAGAGAATAGCTCCAACAAACTCATTGAGGACAAAATATCCCAATTATTTGTGGGACACAGTTGGTCAAAGTGCAACTGTCCTGTCCCTGTTGAAATTCAGACGTGTCCTGTTGGACAGCCAGGTACTGTCTTGCCCTGTTTTAAACTAAATGACTTGTTTGAAGTTTTTCATCCAGTGTTTTCACAGAGTTAGTCTCTTCTCTGCCAGTCTCCTGGACAGCTTTGAAAAACTCAGAGTAATTGGGTTCTACAGATGCTGCCAATACACATTGAAGCTCTCTGGCCTGGGGGGCTTCTGAATTGGTTATTGGTAATCAAAGATGCTTGGTGTTACTGCCCTAACTCCTGTGCTGTGATTCCACCTTGGTTTTGTTTCCTTCAGAAATGAGGCGGAAGTTTGATGCGGGAGAGGACCCACTGGATGCGGAGAGTCAGCAGGGTGGGGGCAACCCTTTCCACAGGAACTGGAACACATGGCAAGGATTCAACCCCTTTGGTTCTGGAGGAGGACCATTTACATTCAAATTTCACTTCAGTTAAAGCCAAGACTGTTTCTGGTGGCGGCTGCTGCTGTTTTTTACTTAATTCGTTGGAAAATAAAAAACCTCTCAGTTCAAGACCCAAAATCTTAATTTCTAATGTTGTCCTTAACCCAGAGTCTTTACTGGACTGGGAGAAAGCTCCTTCTTTCTTTTCCTATTCAGAGAGTTTGCTTTGTGGTGAACTTGACAAGCTTGTACTGGTTGGGGGGGGGTTTGTTACTGCCCATGTATTTGTTGTGGATATGCAGGACACGCTTATTCCTTTGGATGGAAAAAACAGCAAGAGGCTACTTAGGACAACACTTAAACATAAACTTAGGACTCAAGTATATGCTTAAAGGTAAAAATGCATGTAAATATTTTTCTGAATTGGGGCCTAATAAATGTGGAAAGGGTAGTTACCATAGTTGCTACGGTAACAAATTGTTAGTCATTGTGCTCAGCAGAATGATCCATCTGTCAGTATTCTTCTAAGGAAACCCCAGTGACCACCTGCTGTATTACTGTCGGCAGTGCCATAGGTAGGGTGAAGAGGCTGCGTATGGAATGAGTCTGAACAACTGCTCTGAAAGAAGATCGCTTGTAACTAATTGTATTTGAAAATGTCTACTCACTTTATTCATTAACCTGAAGTGAATTGGGATGATTTCCTTGGCAGTAATTGTCAAATATGAAAGTAAAAAAAAATATACCTGATGTTTTTCGAAAGACTTTTTCTGAATGTGATTTGGGATGTTTAGGTATCACTTTTTGAGGAGTTTGCACTTTAACAAAATACCTGCTTGAGATCTGAGCAAAAAATTTGATGTGACACTTCTCCCCGACTATGCAGCAATTTGTTACTTCTATGTACATAAACTCAGAACTGATAACAAGTTGTGAGGTGAGTGTACTGCGGACTGTAGGAATACGCTATTAACTCTAGCCGTCCCCTGTAATACAACTTCATTTCTGCTGGGTGATGCAACAGTTAGTTAATACTATGTAAAACTGTTTGAAGTGATTTTTATGTTTTGTGTAACAGCCACAGTACTGCAAAAACAACTGCCTGTGTGCAAAAAGAGGGACTAGCTTTCCATTAGCCAAAAGTCTGGTTTATTTTTTTCTATATGAACGTAGCTAAAATTGGTTTAGTGCATTGATCAAATGGTGTGACTGCGATGTGAGGCATTACCAGGACTGCAGCTGGAATGAGTGAGTAGCCTTCTCATTTTGTATCCAAATATATCGTAATTACTGATGAGTTTCATCAGCAGTCGTTTTCTTAAAATGCAAGAATTACAGTTCATCAGTGTTTTCTTGATTGGATTTTAACTGGAAAACAATAATCAGTTGATAGGAATCTTCTCTTACTTCAGCTCACGGCATTTGAAAGCATATAAGCAGCCTCAGTAAAACAAATGAAATTAGCAAATAATGCCTTCAATCTGAAAGCGGGTTTTTATTGCTGTAATCAGAGTTGCTGTTGAAGCATAACCCTTGTCTCCTGCCTCAAGTACTTTACAAACATAATCGTCAGGCTACGTGGCTCTGTAAAATGTTTTTCAACAGCAATTTAAAGGTCAATGTTTGTTCAGCAGAAATTTATCTTCAAACTGAAGAGTGTATGTGGTGATTTCTAACAGTTTATGGTACAGAAACACCCCAGCAGACTATTAAACCCCAGAGTCAGATATTTTCCAAATTGAACAACTTTCTAGAAGTTTGACTTCTGCTTTTGACCTGTCTGAAAGCTTTTTGTTTAAACTCTGTAGAAGATGCTGAGGGTGCCATTCACGCTGTTGTAGGCTAGCGTGGTTCTCGTGGGACCTCCGGGGCTCGGACATAGGAACCTGCTGCACAGTAAATAAGCTGTTACCCCGTGGTGTCAGCCGATGCAGCCAGCTCTCTGCGCGCGTGCTTTTTGCTCACAGTAAGTAAAAGATGGGTTGGTGGCTTTCACGTACAGCAGCCCCTCTTGGCTGTCGTCAGCCCTCTGTCCCTGAGGGGTGAGCCAGACCCAGCTGCGCTTGGGGGCTGGCGGCTGCTGTATGGATGGCCTGTTGTACGTGTTTGTCTGCGAGCCCTCGCTCTGTATAAACACTTCCGTATTGCCTTGTTCACTACAGAAGGGGCTGTTTTTAAATTACTATTGAATGACCAGTGTAAGCAATACGTCGTATTTTGTACATACAGGAGTGTCGTTTGGGTTTTGGGAAGTCACAGTGAAGACCACAGACAGCTATGCTTGTGTGCTAGGGAAGTGCTAGGAATGATTCATCTTCTTTTAAAGGACTACCCTTGCTCAGCTTTTTTGTTCTCGTCCCTCTCCCTTCTCTCATTTAAAAAAATTGCTTCCTGGTTTTTAATTTTTTTCTTTTAGGGAAGGAATAAGTTGGTCCCTCATAAGTAAATTATTCATACGAGGCAGTGATGTTAGAGCAGTGCGTATTTCTGTCTCTAAGGCAGCGGACAGTTCTGCCGTATGCTGGAAGCAGTCAGGAACAAAAAGGATTATGTTTATTTTGACAATGAATGGGAAAGAGAAAATCACATATTAAAAAAAAGGCTTGAATGTAGTCAGTAGAGGAAGGAAGATGGTGAATGCATGAATGCTGTTCATAGATTCCTTCTGTGGAAGACAGTGTCTTGAAAACAAAAACAAAAAATGACAATGGAGAACAGGGCTTTCTGATACTAAGCAGCTGCTGATTACAAAGTGTTACCGCTCCAGTGCTGTTTTTGAGGGAGCAGATGCTGGCTTTTAGCTCTGAGGTACTTCTGAAAATACAGAAAGACAAAGTTGTATTAAAAAGAAGGCATTTGCGTTTCAAGGATCTCCAGATACGCTGATGCGTTTCCTGTTGTGACTTTAGAAAATGAAGCGCTGGTAACATGCTGAGTGTTAATGGCGCAAGCGATGTACCAGGAAGCTGAATTCACCTTTTTATTTATTAGCAGGTGTCTGTAGTGCAATAATGTTCAATAACTGAACATTGAAATGTATGTCTTGGTATTTTGTAAACCCTGAGATGTGCATGAAGCATCGTTATGGTAATTGGCCTATATGTAGATGCAAACTTTCTCTGTTGAATTCTCTCTTTCAGTTTTAATAAACTAGTTTCCAACTTGTTTTAAAATGAGGAGGGGGAGTGTATTTTACTTAATACATGCTTAATACTGATGTATTAATAAATCAGCATTAAAACAAATTCAAAGTGAATTATAAACTTAAGAGCTCAAACTTGTGACATACGCAGAAAATGTGTCAGCTTAAATTTTTAAAGAAATAAAGCTTGTTATAGTTTCAGTTTTCAGACCAGTGTTTGGAAAAAGAATTATTCTTCTCTTTTAGGGCTGTGATTTGTAGGAGCTTTGCTGGAAACTAGCCAGTATAGCATAGCAGGTTAGTTGTATTTAAAAGTGCCTTATTGTAAGGTATTGTTTGTTTGCTCTGTAATACACACTTTTATCCAAAAAAATAATAAAAAAACAAATGGGAGAATAATTTTGGTTTTTGTCCTCAGCAGATCTCAAAAGTAGCAGTTTTATGTTTTAAGAAGGATAAGTAAAGCTAGCCAGAGATTTATCAAATGTTTCAAATTATAAAATGTCTTTATATAAAATCATAAATCTAAAAAGCAAGAACTGTTTTTTTTCTAGGACTGTGGGAATTATTTTATGGTATTTTTCACAATAAAGATATTTATGATGACAAGAAAGCACTACAATGTATTTGTCTGCTCGTCTTTCCTCATCCTGCTCTCCAAGCTTCAAGTTAGAGCTGTGCAGGAATGCAGTAAAAGCTGGCTTGGGGGTTAAATTAAAATTTCCGAAGCAGATGATGCAGAAGTGGTCAGGCTTTAACAAGGAAGGTACAGAGTGAAGCAGCATTTTGGTGCTCCACGCTTGGGTTGCAGACCTTAGTTTTCCTCCCGTGAGGCTGGATCCTGCCTGTGGGTGCAGCCCTCTCTCCCTGCAGGTGGCAGGAGTGCCGTGACCTGTCCTACGGAAGGTGGAGGACGCTGTTTGACAAACTGCCCCAGATTGGTGTCTGTTCCAGGGGGCTGGGGGCAGAATCAAACAGCAGCCAGTCTTTCTGTAGAGCAGCGTGTCCTAGGAAAGCCTCTGGCCCCCCAGGCACTGGTGACACAAGGGGAGAGGAGGAATCCCCTCTGCCCTCTCTCCTGAGGCTGGAACTCACAGCCAGCCAGCAGCTGCGGGGAGAGAAGGTGGGTGGCTGAGGACATGTGGGAGGTGCAAGATAAGCGTGTACTCTAAGTGTGATTTCGAGGCTATGATGAAAATGACTTCTCAAGACATTAAACTGATTTTTAAGTATTTTATTTTTAATCCGGTGAATGTTCTAATGGGGCTGCCAAAGTACCAAAACTTAAAAGGCAGGTGAGAAGTTGTTGAGCCTGCAGGAGTGAGTTACTCAGCAGCTCTTTCAGCTAGACTTTGATGCCAGCTGAAGAGAACAAGGGACAGTGCTCCTCTGCAAAGGCAGGGTCTGTAGGACGCTGGAGCAGAACCTGTGTCATGGGCCTCTGAGCGGACCATGCCCTCACCAGTACTCCAGTAGAGCTTGAACTCCACTAGTGACTTCACAGAAGGAAAGTGTCAATTCGTACGCAATGCCATAAAGCACCACCGAGGGCTCAGTCTGCTCACCAGTATAACCCCCGTGCAGCAACACGAGAAGTGAAGCAGTCATATCCATGGTGTCTGTGGAGGTGACAATCCTACCTGAACTCATCCAGGGCATGTACACATGCATGAATGACAATGTGAATAAGTAATTTTTCACTCCAAGGGTGGTGAGGCACTGGAACAGGTTCCCCCGAGATGCTGTGGATGGCCCATCCCTGGAAGTGTTCAAGGCCAGGCTGGATGGGGCTTTGAACAACCTGGTCTAGTGGGAGGTGCCCATGGCAGGGGGGTTGGAACTAGATGATCTTTAAGATCCTTTCCAACTCTAACCATTCTATGATTCTATGACAATGAGGTCCCACTCTCTGATTCTATGAAGTAAGTGAGCTCCTTATCAGTCATCAAAACATGCATGTTATTTTCTTAACGTCTTCCTCAGAAACTAAATTTTTAGGAGTTCCTGGCTGGAAGCAATTTATTGTACGCATTGGCTTGTGTGTGTATGCAGTGATGAAGGGCATGGATGCACACAGAGCTGCGGAGAGCAAAGGTGTCTGAGTTTCAAATTACATGGCTTGCAGCTGCCAAACCTGTGAAAGTGAACACAGATGAGAGTAGGTGAGATGAGATGTTTGGGGGGAGGTTGGAAGCAAGGGCTTCTTTAAGAGGCCAGGTTTTATGTGAGATTCTTTAGTGTGGTTTCCCGGTGTGTCTTTAGAAGCCTGTGGCCCACCTGTCGGATATGAGCTCTCCAGACTTTCTTGACCTAAAAAAAAACCAAAAAACCCACAACAGTAAGAGGTGCAGTTAGGGTCTAGGAGAGATTCTTGAAATCTCAACTGCAAAGACTGAGGAAGGAGTTGCAGCAGGAGTGTGGGATTACATGAAAAGAGGTGTGAGTCAACTTGACCATGTGTCATCAGCCTGTCAAATACTTGGAAGTGGAAGTTAAAAATAGCATCAGTATGACAAGCGCAAATATTGGCAGTGGGAGATCCAAGGTCCTCACCCCCTCTGCTTCATGGGGAGTTAAACCCATGCAGCTCCAGGGTGCATCTGAATGAGGCTCAGCAGAAGATGTGGGCACAAAAAGTTGTATTTGCCAAATGGGTGCAAAAGTGTAAGCAAAGGGAGTGGCTTTGGGTCTCCTGCCCGCTGAAGAAGCCCACCCTTGAGAGGAACAGGGCACGGACTCCCCGCGGCTGAGGACCCTTTTCATCAGTCCATGTTACATGGTCACCAGAACTAAAGCTTGCAGTGTGTCAGGAGCAGTGTACAAGGAGTATTCCCTTCATGGCAACAAGGGTCAATATGTCACTCTGAAAGCAGCTGCTAAAAACCAGATACTAGAGAACACAACGCATGCTGGATGGCAGCCCCCTCTTGTGCTGGGAAACAGATTATCCCATACACGGCACAGCCCCATGTAGTGGGGACATGATGTTGGATTACACCAATTAAGGATTTGATCTAATATAATAAACCCCCTCAACAAATGTTTTGGTACTTCCACTCAAATTTTCTTGCGTATGCTTAAATCCAGACTTTGAACAAAGGAATAAATCATAGTGACAAAGCATAAACAGGAAGGAAGAAACTGTCTATCAAGCTTGCAAAGGTAAAGCAGCATTACAGCCAAAAACAGATATGAAGCTTTAACAGCTGTAGGCACCCACGAGCAACATCTGGAAGGAGGAGCTGTACCAGCAGCACACAGTGGATACCACAAAAAGAAACGATGAGTGCTCGTAGTGGGGGACTTTCTGTTAAAGCACACTGAGGCACCCATCTGCTAATCTGACAGGGAGTCAGGAGAGGCATGCTGCCTTCTGGGAGCTGAGATCTGAGACATTGACAAAAGGGTGACACACCTTGTCAAGAGCATGGACCACTGTTGCTCTTTCATGTGGGCATGAATGACACCACAAGCCAGAACCTGGGCAGAATCAAGGTGCAAGTGAAAAGTAGAATCATAGATTGGGTTGGAAGGCTCCTTTAAAGGTCATCTAGTCCAATCCCCCTGCAGTAAGCAGGGACATCTTTAACTAGATCAGGTTGCTCAGAGTCTCATCAAGCCTGGCCTTGAATGTCTCCAGGGATGGGGCCTCTACCACCTCTCTGGGCAACCTGTTCCAGTGTTTCACCACCCTCAGTGTAAAGAACTTCATCCTAATGTCTAACCTAAACCTACCCTGCTTTAGTTTAAAACTATTGCTCCTCGTCCTATTGCTACATGCCCTTGCAAACAGCCCCTCTCCAGCTTTCCTGTAGGCCCCCTTCAGGTACTGGAAGGCCGCTATAAGGTCTTCCCGGAGCCTTCTCTTCTCCAGGCTGAACAACCCCAGCTCCCTCAGCCTGTCCTCATAGCAGAGGTGCTCCAGTCCTCGGATCATCTTCGTGGCCCTCCTCTGGACCCGCTCCAACAGGTCCATGTCCTTCTTGTGCTGAGGGCTCCAGAACTTGACACAGTACTCCAGGTAAGGTCTCACGAGAGCAGAGTATAGGGGGAGAATCACCTCTCTGGATCTGCTGGCCATGGTTCTTTTGATGCAGCCCAGGATGCAATTGGCCTTCTGGGCTGCAAGCACACATTGCTGGCTCATGTCCAGCTTTTCATCCACCAGTAGCCCCAAGTCCTTTTCTGCAGGGCTGCTCTCTATCACATCATCCCCCAGCCTGTATTGATAGCGAGGATTGTCCCAACCCAAGTGTAGGACCTTGCACTTGGCCTTGTTGAACTTCTTAAGGTTTGCTTGGGCCCACCTCTCCAGCTCGTTCAGGTCCCTCTGGATGGCATCCCGTCAGCTTAGTGTCATTGGCAAACTTGCTGAGGGTGCACTTGATCCCACTGTCTCCGTCATTGATGAAGATGTTGAACAGCACCGGTCCCAGTATGGATCCCTGAGGGATGCCACTTGTGACTTCTCGCCAGCTGTACATTGAGCCATTGACCACTACCCTCTGGATGCGACCATCCAGCCAGTTCCTTACCCACCAAACAGTCCACCCATCAAATCCGTATCTCTCCCAACTTTGAGAGAATAATGTTGTGGGGGTCCGTGTCAAAGGCCTTGCAGAAGTCCAGATAGATGATCTGATGATATCCGTAGCTCTCCCCTTGTCCACTGATGCAGTCACTCCATCGTAGAAAGCCACTAGGTTGGTCAGGCAGGACTTGGCTCTGGTGAAGCCATGCTGGCTGTTTCGAATCACCTCCCTGTCTTCCATGTGCCTTAGCATAGCTTCTAGGAGGCTCTGTTCTATGATCTTCCCAGGCACAGAGGTGAGGCTGACAGGTCGGTAGTTCCCACGGTCCTCCTTTCTACCCTTTTTAAAAATGGGTGTGATGTTTCCCTTTCTCCAGTCCCCAGGAACTTCACCTGACTGCCATGACTTTTCAAATATCATGGAGAGTGGCTTGGCAACTACATCAGCCAATTCCCTCAGGACTCTGGGGTGCTGGTGTCCAAATTATCTCTTCTTCCATGTTACCAGTTAGAGGAAAGGGGGAGCCAGAAATAGATGTATAATGCAAAACAACTTCTGGCTAGGTGGCTGGTGCCATTGCGAGGGTTTTGGCTTTTACGACAATGGGACATTCTTCGATGACTATAGCCTGCTAGGGAGGGATGGAATCCACCTGTCTAGAAGAGGCAAAGGAATCTTTGGCAGCAGGCTGGCCAACTTGGTGAGGTGTGCTCTAAACTGAAGGACTCGGGGGGGGGGGGGGGAGGC